>JAQFYC010006420.1:0-12248 GCA_034694165.1 Tomocerus mixtus | reverse complement strand
GAGTTATCGTGCGGACGCACGGACGGACAGACATTGCGATTACATAAGCCAGCCTCGCACACTCGGGCGGGCTAAAACACTCATAGTCTACATATCGATACACTAAAGATTATTTAATATTGCCATGTAAAGTGGACTAGTTAGAGGATAGACCTCTGCAAATCGTAAATTCAGCTACAAGATTGTGTTACTATAAATAATTACTTCACTTACAGAAATTCAATGGTGGAACTACTGTATCAGGAACAATTATAGCAGCAGTAAAGGCTGGAATTCCTATCTTCGCTACAGGTAAAATATTCCATAAATTATTGGCTTTCTCCAGTTTTCTCCTAACTAATACAATACATAAACCAAAAATGTCCCGTGACGCAATTTATCTTTCATTAAGGGTATTATTGGTCCATGTTGTTAATGCATACATTTAGCTCCTGAAGTATAAATGATATGGGTTCTAATGCGTACACATTTGATGTTATTCATACTAGTATATTCCTACAAATAAGTCCTACAAAACCATGAATGATAAATCAAAGTCGAGAGTTGATATTGCGGTTGAGAATAAGTCATAATGAATTTGTGGGTTATCTAGGTGGGATTGGCGGTGTTCACAGAGGAGCTGAAACAACTTTTGATATCAGTGCTGATTTACGAGAATTAGGTCGGAGTCCCATTGCTGTCGTTTCAGCCGGTGTAAAATCGATTTTGGATATTGGCAAGACTCTAGAATACCTTGTTAGTTGATTTTCTCTTTCCTCCATAATTTGCGTGTCAACATCCAAACATGACAAGGCAAGGCACTTAATCCTAAGACTACATGCTACAGTCATTTCATTAAAACTGATGTAGCAGAAAGTTTTGTTTACAGTGCATTAAGTCAAAAGGGACTCAATGATTAAAGAGCAACTTTCATTGAAACCATGCATGAAAATAATCAAAGTTTCAATCAAATCACAGGAACACCACTGTTCAAATACAAAGCGAAAGCCGACTAATCTGCAGAGAAGCCTTAGTTCTTACTACGAACTTCAAATGAGCTTATTGTTAGGTTATAAGTATTACATATGATTTCAACTGGAGATATTGCTGGGGATATTGGATGCTTCCTGCTGTGCTCTTTGTGATCTATTATGTACATACCAAGGCTAAAGGTGTGACTTGAACATGATAAGGAATTAAATACACAGACTTTGAAAATACCACTTTGAAAAGGATATTTACTTTTTTGATTAAATAACTTGGAACTATTTGTTAGTTTAGAAAAGCTTAGTTTTGGAGAAAGTAAGAATGGTACAACGCTTGCCAAGCCATGGAATAATTTTCGTGACTTGTAAAAATACAAAAGTAATTGCAGTACTAGAGAAAACAAGTATGAAGTTTGAATAGAAAACTTAAATCCACAAATCGTTTTATTGTGAGAAGATAATCCATTTCGTGGAAGCTGTACACATGATGCGCTAAACAAATGGTGAAAGCTAACTAATTGTATATAGTAATTCAATCTGCAGAATTAAATTATTTTCGAGAAAAGAGATGTATTTATAATTAGAAAATTGTTATACCTATAGTATTTGCCAGAAAGGGTTTGTAAAGGATTTGGATATGGAAATAAATACATTAGCATATGGAGCATTTGCGGTTTAACCAGATAGATTCATTTTATACTTTTGCCCAATAACCAGATTTTCTACTTCATGATTGACTGCGGGGGGATTACCTCTTACCTGTACTTGTAAACATATTATTTTAAATTATCATAGGGTGTAGTCTCTAATTTTATACTTATAGTAAAATTGAAACTGAAAAGGTCATTTTGTCTACTTAACAATTTTATCAGCACTAAAGTGATAATACTATATAATACGCCGAGCTTCCGAAATCATGTAGTCCAAATTAAATTACAATTTTAAAACTGTACAGATATGCTAATGTGATGACAGTTCTGGGCAATGAACTTCGATTTTTAAACTTTCTCTACCGAGGACGAGAGTTTACGATAGTAAAATAGTATTTCTGGACCGCATGCATGCTATACTGATTCATTAATTAAGTTATAATCCAATTAGAAGCTAAGATGTACCTATATCAGTTTGCATTTTAAGCACTCTGTCTAAGCATTCAGTTCCTATACTAATAGAAAGCTAGGAAGTTGAAAACGACCTTCTTCTTTGTTTTCTTTTCATTAGGAAACCGAAGGAGTTTGTGTCTGCGTTCTGAAAAGAAGAGCTGAGGATACTCTAAGAAATGGCAGTTCGAGTAACAAAAAGAGTTCAGATCTCGGGTCTTCGACACCAGCATCAATTGTCGAGAATCCTTTATTGGGAGGAGACAAAACTCGTTCTGGAAGTGGCAATGCTAAATTTCCATCATTTTTCACAGCGGAGAGTCGATTTGAAGCCCCGTTTGCTGTAGCGGATGAAATTGAGGCTGCACTTCTAGTTCATTCTGCTCTTCAACTAGATTTGAATTCCGGCGTTCTCATTGCAGTCCCAATACCAAAGGTTTTATTCATTATTCATGCTTTCTCTAAATTTTCGCTATACTAACTCTGCTATATATGCTTATGCTTGCACCGTTAAATACCATTACACGTGTACTTAATGCAAATGCAACCTCAATGTGTTTTACAATTTGTTTCTCCTATTATTTATATTTCGTAACGTTATTTAGTAAGGTTGCAGCATCTCGAAGATTCGGTCGAACTACAATTCATAGAGAAATTGGAATTGGAAGTCATTATCGGATCTATTGTATAATATGCTGCAGCTTCTACATATACAAGGCGTTAATACGTTTTGAACTCAAAATGAAAGTATTGGGAAAGTTTTAAGCAGGTTGCTAAATGCAAAATGGCTAGCTATAACATACTAACTATGCAAATTGTAGTTGTCTAATCTTCAAAATACATTATTATACGAATTTGTTACACATAATGATAGTCCTGAGAAACATTTAAAGTATCATTTACCATTGGTAATACAATTAGGATTCATTCGAATATTTGTTCTCGCCGTTATGACATCATGAGCAAAATGGAGCATCTTTTAAATGCTAAATAAATTTATGATGATCTAGGAAGAGAGTAGTAATATTCAATTTATTTCAATCACTTAGTTAATCTCGCTTTCCACCATTTAAAATGTAATTCAGGAAAGCAGTTTGAAATATTAGAGGACTACTATTTGCAAAGTGGTTTGAAATGTTTGAATTAGATTGGAGTAAAGTAAGTAGAACGTGTATAAAGGTGAGTGTAGTGTGTAAGTAATTGCTCATTTATAAAACTCATAACGTGAATTCTTCAACTAAAGTTGAACTTTAGAAAAGCGAGGAGAGGGCCATTGCTATCGCTATCCTCTTAATAATAAAAGGGGGAAAATGCATTGTACTGTAGAAAAGGTAAAGGTATTTCAGCTCAGGCTCATTGCCCTTCCAAACGACTGTGTTTCTGTCTTTACTTTTTAGCGTAAACTGAAATGATGTCCGTAAGGATCACTTTAGTTCCGTCGTAAGAATCGCTCGTTGGGGAACACTTTTGAGGAAGAAAATAGGTGTTAAATGTTTTGTAGAGAAAATGGGATGCGATCCAAGATCCAAGTATCCACGACACATACATACAACATAAGACAAAGGCAGTCGTGCATGCTTTATGCATGAAGAATATTCCTTCCAGTCCGGAGAAAGGCTAGTCTGCTGGTCTGGAAAACATGGAGAAAATTGAGACGATCTTCCGCTCTTCGTCTTCGTTTTAGTAGCCAAGCCAAATACAGATCCAGACCGAACCAGTTTTAGTTTCTCATGCTCATCCGATAGATACGGAATTAGGGCGTGCGGAAGAAATCTACTTAACTGATCTAATGCTCTGCTTCTTCAGGCACGTTCACACTCCTATACTGCATTACGTAGTACACAATAGATTGATGATATCTCAGCTAGATACCTATTTAAGTAAGCTCGATGGATGCTAAATGTATTTGTACAAGCCATTTCAATCGCAGATGTAATAGAATGGCTAATGATAAGTCCACGTCCGGCGTCCACGGAAATCCTCGGTCAGATTAGGCAGGTAATTTATCCAAGAGACGCAGTACCAATGGTGAAATATAGCCATTCTTCTAGAATTACTGAGGCCCTTTGGATTTCCCATTCTAACTGTATAATGTAGGAGGAGTTTTGAATACACATTTAAATCGTAATTACTAATTTAGTATTAACAATCAGAGTATTGCGTAAATATTGAGTTCATTTTCCCATTTGTCCTTAAATTAGTGCTGCTTCTGGAATATTGTCTTTGATCTTTTTCCTTTGTTGACGTTTAGTAAATAGAAACGTAAGGTGTTGTTGTACAAGGTTGGAAAACTATCGTTTCTAGTAGAAATTGGTAATTTCTAGGCATACGTACATAAAGGAATATTGAAAATGTTGTATAACACCTAATGTAACATGAAAAAAATTTACATTTGACCTTTGCCACCTAATGAGAACCTGGATTGCAATAGGGTGTTTAAATTATATGTTTTAAATTTACAATGCTTTCAATACTATACTATCTGCGATGATATTTTCCTCTACCCCTGTACAGGATATCTGGTTCTGATGCAATACCTATGTATATCCGATTCTGCCGTGATAATTAATAATTTTGTAGTTGATATGCTTGAAAAGGTGCGAAATTATTGGAAGAAGTGGTAGGTTTTCTGCGCACAATATGTAGCATGCAATACAAATAATTTCATTAGCACAAAAAGTGGGAAAGTGGGAGCAATGGAGCAATTTTTCGAAAAGCAATGAATTTCTTACACGAGCAAGCTCAGAGAATTGTGGATTGTATATCAAAGACTATAAATGTGAAATACTTTTGAAAGAATAATAGGAAGCCACTGAAGCCAGTAGCCGGGTAATGTACCTACCACATGTATCCGGGTATTGTGTAGTTGTAATACAATACAAGTACTAACCATTTGGAATGAAATAAGCACGTATTTGCACTTTCCGCCAGCTTTCACTCTTCATTTCTTCGGATTTCTTTTGTTTCTGTTATTGTAAGCTTAGCGTGTTTTTATTGCTTTCATTTGTCGTTTAGGAGTTTGAAGCTTCTGGTCAGAAAATCGAGGGAGCCATTCAACAAGCTCTAGAGAAAGCGGAGAGACTTTCCATCCAGGGAAGAGATATGACACCATTTCTCCTTGGAGAAATCAACCAACTAACACAAGGCGAGTCCTTGCTGGCTAATAAGCACTTGATTGAGAATAACGTGCGAGTAGCAACGAAAATTGCCACCGAGTTGGCTAATTTGACGAGGAGTGAGGTGGAAAAGGAACACTCGGGTTCCAGTTCTTCGGGAAATAACTACGGGGGAGTAAACCTGAAGACGAGCCAAAGACGGTTCTCAAATATTTCTGGAACAAATGACTCATCGTCATCCTCAATTCCTCTTAATCCTTATCAGAAGCGCTCCTTCTCTACTATTGCAAATAATATGTCCATACCTTTTCTTGATGCCCCGACGGATAATGCATATCTAGGGAATTGGAGAACGCAAAATCGTTACAATAATGGTACCAAAAGTGAATCTACTGATTTCAATTCTTTAAGAAAATTAAATCACAGATGTAATGATACTCATCGAAGAAAAAATACCTTAAATATACCACGAAGAAACGCGAATTGTCAACTATGGACAAGAAATTATTCCATGCAACATAATAGCTCTTTGCCCACCGGAAGACCAGTGAGTTGTTCAATTATAATTGTTCCTTGCATAGAGGTAGAAATAATAAGACTACTGTATCTATCTTATCAAGCATAAGCTCGAATTTGTAGCTGTGACTGCTAAATGACGGCCTTGTGCATCACCAGAAATTAGAATTTTTCGTTTTTTAAAAGTTTCGATTTTCGATATCTATTTTTGCCAATTTGTACCTACATATTTAAAATATTTATATTTTTAATTTTCATAGGTTGTAATTGGGGGCACATCTCTCGATTTGATACTTTCTGTGAAGGAGAAAGATATTGTGGTAAGCTGTCTCTAATAAAATATATTATTTGCTTGTACGTAATATGTTTTGCCAAAATTGTTTTACAATACAAGTCACAATAGCCTTACTATATACATATATACCATTTAAGTATCGTTTAGATTAAATATAGCACGCTCAAAATCTTCATACTCAAAAGTATAACTAACATTTGTACTGCAAAGATATAGGAATACTTTTTGTGTAGTATACCTTTGCTGTTACAAAACCGATCATAATAGTAGTATAAGCAGTATAGGGTTATTGTTTTAGAGAAAATAAAGTAATGGTTTCTTTAGCATATGAAAATGTACTTCCAACTTACCTACTACACAATTGTATTACTGTTTGTAGTCAGTAATTTGTATAGTAATAGTACTAGTATCTAATCATTTATATAATTACGAATATTTTAATTGGATTACCTGCAATGCGCTTTCTCTGGTGACAAATATATGATGCAATATACCAGGTACTAAAGGTTAGGAATTCCGTATACGTTCGTACATATCCAATAAATTCTGCCACTGGGACTTGTGTCACATGTGTATCTACTAGATCTTCGTAATTTCATTACCACGTAACAACATATAAAATAGTTCATAAAACTCTAACAAGGAGCAAACTTATGGGATGCTTTAAATTATCGCCACCAAGAAATCAGATTACTCGCTTTTAATGCATTACCACCGTGTGCTTTACAACGAAAACTACATAACTGCTACTTCTAGTTATCTTTATGGTGACCATTTAGATTTTACTACCTACTACACACCTATAATTGTAAATGGATGGCTAAACCCCGCATTTTGGAACACAGATTTACCTTTCAATAGTAGTACTTGCACGGAGTCTTTAGTTCACAGCACAAAATATAATGTTTACAGTAAACGATTTGTCAAAGCATAATTTATTATTACTTTTGTTTTTTACTTATTTACCTATTTACCTATTTAATTGGAAAGCAAACTTATATTCGGTAGATTTCGTTCATATATCATGGCTTATTGCACTACGTAGGCAATACTAATTGAAATTAGTAGAGATATTAGTACTGCATTGACAGCCTTAACTTATGCGTATATGATTGTGGAACGCATAGGTAGACTGTAGGTAATTTTGTTTATTATTGAGCTAAAATGTAATAAAGTTGGACACTTTCAACTGACATAATCAAGTTAACCGCTACCCTCGATAAAATTATTTGTTTTTGTATGTCCTAAATGAAAAATTACGTGTGTTAGAGGAATTAACTTATATTCTAAAACTGGACAAAGCATTTGGATCATTTAAATAGTTCTGAAATCATAGAGCAGGCGTTTTTATTATTTCTAAGTCTTAAATTCTAATTTTATTTAATGGCACAAAATAACATTTCTTATCAACAAAAGTAAATATAATAGTGTGTTTTGGTTAGTGCTGGTGTTAGTATGTGGTGGCCGTCCTCAGTCATCTACTATTTAGCATCAAAGAGGAGAAAAATGTATCAACTTTTATCTGATATTTAGACAAAGTAATAGGCTTTTGTCACGCACAATCATTTGATTAGTACTTGTCCAATCTGTGTTAGGATTATTTATGCAATGCCATATTTTATTTCGTATTCCTACGTATCGATTAGGCCATAGTACGAAAATACCAGGGATAATTAATTATTATTGTTACCAACCACTACACAATGTTAAATGTGTACAACCCTGAAATGTAAAGCCCCATGCAGTGAATATCAAAAAAAGAAGGAACATACAATATTTCTCGTGTCACACAAACTTGTGTAAGGTGAAAGTATCTTTCGTTAGTTTCTCTAGATCATGTAGTTATATTTTGTGAAATAAGTATATAATTTACTATGATAAATGGACATCATTCAGAGGTGCTTGGAAAAGTGAATGTTAACCTTCGTTTTTAAGCCACCTTTAGCTATTATGTACATGTATGCATGTTCACGAATCAAATGTGACAGTTGGATGTAGTTTTTATGACACGATAAAGCGACCACGCTTCAGAAAATACGATGGATAAGTTACTAAAAGTAGTAAAACCACTATTGACTGCCATTTACATCTCGAAAAAACCATGAAATTGCCTGGATCTGAGTAAAACTCGTTTCCATTTATTTTTACTTTATTTTATTGCTTATGTACAGATACATATGTATTTATATCTGCTGGCCAACTGGTAGTAGAGCACAGTAGTAATATTTTGCAATTTGTGAAATACAGCCATGAAAACTATCCCAACTATCGGATTGGCAATAAAAATACCAACTTAATATCTTGAAAATATTGATAATTATTTATTTCAATATCGGAAAGTGCGGTGAAGCAGTCTCCTTGAAAAACTTTAGCCTCTTGAATTGAAAGTAACCGAACTGGGACACTACAAAGCGTAAAAGCAAAAAGAAGCAAATAAATATAGAAACATTAAATTGTAAAGGTACCTAACAATTTAATTCCTTCCACAGTCCAAGGCCAAACTATGAAATTAATTATATTAAGTATTTAACATAGCAGCACAAGGGTATATCTCTGGATTTCGTTTCTTAGGATGACATAGAATCCTAAGATTAATTTGTTCGCTGCTTTAAAAATTCATGTACTATATTATTTTGCAGATTAATAGCAAGTTATTGCAGTAGTAATTAAATAGTTCAGCAATAAAATTCAAATATTATGTTATATCCATGAGTAAGCTTATTTTTATGTATGTACATAGATATCCAATCCGGTGTAAGTTAAGGTATAAGGTATACTTATAGAGCGTCAATAAAGTTTTGAATCCAAGTGAAAGTATTTGTGGAAGTGGGAAAGCAAACTATTTCATATTTTCTAGATGATTACACTTTAAATGCTCTTAGAATTTAAAATTTAATTGTTATATCTAATAATTTTTTAGAAAGTTCATTCACATGGAGAAAGTAGATGCCTGCGTACCCTATAATGTAATTCCCTATAAAAGCTCAATGTCGATATTGAAACACGATAACATACTCGTACTTATTTACGGGATGCACAGTAGACCAGATTATATATTTTATGTGGGAGTAGTATGCAGGTAGTTATGTAATAGTGAGCTTTATAGAGGATATACTACTATCTGTAGTACATTTAGTAAGTAATCTGATTCCAACGGTCAGTTAGTTTGATCTGAAAATGATCTTGATGCTGGAAGGCAGGAACAGGAAGTGTTCACTTATTTCGCCAGGCAAGAGAAACTGAATTCGTGCTGAATTAAGTGCAAATAAATGTAGAAATTGTCTGATGCAGCGAAGCTTCCTCCTATTTTGACTTTTCATGACTGATGAACATCTATGTACTACCTTACTACATACTAGGCTATGACTCATCATCATACACATTTCGCTATGATATTACTCTTTTTGCTTTCTATCTCTAGTTTTCCAGAAGTTATGTGAGTACTCCCTAATGAAAAAGTTCATGGTTACGAGTTACGACCAACAAATCAATATTACGCTTAGTCCTCCTCTGACCTTCATTTCACTTGGGTATAGTCGACCTTAATACCTACTTTCATAAAATTCGCTCTAATTATTACAAGGATTTCACTTTTCCTCGATTCGTATAGTTATTGTACTTCTGTCTAACGATAAGATGATAACATGTTCTACTATCAATCGTGACGACTGACTCGCATTTTTTCATCCTGATAGCCAGTAAATGAGACTTCCCAACATTCGTTCCCATGTTGGAACAGGTGTGGAACTAAATACTTCAAAATTTTCACCAAGAGATATTCTATATTATGTTTTAATAGTCTTAATTATTAATAACTAAAATATGGAATAGCTGGAGCAATTTCTTTGAAAAGCAGTCCAAGCGCAATCCTTGCACCTACCCGGTGAAGTATCGGTTTACACGTGTTAAACCCGTTGTTGTCTCTTAGGAAATCATTAATGTATACCCTACCATACCTAATTATACGTACTTTAGAGAAAGTAAATAGTTATACCTACTTATCTGTATTACCTACCATTTAAGCAACTCCCAAAATTAAGTTGTAAGGGTATTACTCCCCATTTCGTTCGATACACCTGAGTGAGCTGTTAGATAATATGTAACGAATGGAATAAGCGCTTCTTTGAAGAGTATTTCCAAAGTATATTGTGGATCAAAGTGTTTCTGAAGGTCTTTTGACCTTTCTCATTGCATTTTATTTCGATTTAAATTATGCCTTAAGTGCAGACATGCTTTAGCGCTAAGGAGTTTCGCTGACCTACAGCCTGGTTTATGGCAGCAAGAGAGAAAGGAATGAAAATCAAAGGGGTGAAACATAATATCACTTTACTGTTTACCCTTGAGATGACAGACGAGTAGTATATGAAACTGGAAAGTCGACAGGCTGACCAATTTCGGAAAACTTTCTTTCTCCAGCCTACTAACAATGGTATATGTATTGTGTTTGTAGTTGTAGAGCGACTTCTATATCGAAATATTTCTATTTGCTTTCATTAGAGCAAGGGTGAAAGCGGAACAGCATTAGCGATAGGGTACTTTCCTGAGAGCAATTCCGGTCAGCGATTCTGTTGTTCTGTGGATACATAAACGTGAATGTTGTTGCAAGTTGTGATAAAAATAAACGAACGAAGTGCTATCTGAAAAGTGTGGTTCTATTTTGAGAATAACTTGACGTGACTTGACTTCCTTGTACATACTTGTGGTGAAAGTTTCCATTTTCCATCTTGTATCACTACTGCAATTGCCACTCTATTTTAGCGTCTATTCATAGACCCAGTTTGTTGTAAACGAGATTGACATTCTTTGTATTTTGAGCTCGTATAAGTAATGTCAAGTTTCAATAGGTGTAATAAATAAATAGTAGTAGCTGCTATATTTTAAAGATAACTTTCACTCTAAAGCTGACCTCTGACCTTTTCCATTTATTCAGAAATTCTGTAATGTTGCAAAAAAGTAGTTTTGAATCATTTTGCAATCAAAAATTAATTTGTTATAAAGGGTGGCTCCGAACAAGGATTCACTTTTAAATTGCTATTAACACTGTTCATCGTCAGTAAAGGTCAAAAATATAATTCTTGAGAATGAATTCATGTGCTGAGCTTTTGGATCTAAACTTTCAAAATACGATCTGTAAACCTATAAAATATAAATTGTACATATTAAATATTCTATGAAATGTAAGACTGTTTTACGTATTAATGGTCTCATGTGCTTAGCAGTAGTACATATATAGTAAAAGCCGCCATTATATACTTATAATAAAAATAATATACAATATAAAAGCTATATAAAAATGACTGCCTAAAAACACATCTATCAACTTTGTACATTGGCGAATATACAGATAAAAGCTGTTTGTGCAATTAGGGATAATTAAAAGAAATTGAGGTGTGTTGAAATAACGAAGGAATATACCATTAGAAAGTGACCTGAGATATTCCGTATTGCTAAAACATCCTGCATTTTAGTGTGGCTATTACTGCCTGAACTGTTTAAAGTTGGATATTGAAGAAGATGGAATGTAAAACTAGTCTACTCTTCTGTCAGATTAATAGTGTTAAAGTTTTAGCACTTGAGCTAAAGTTGCGCCAAGTAGTTTTCTTAAAAGATACTCTTAGAGGAGACGAGGAAGGAAAATGACTTGAGATCTCCTGGGACCAATCTGGTCAAATTGTGAGGTGTAGTACATGGTATAAACCATGAAGACTTGTTCTCTGACGGAGAAAGGAGGGATGCATAAGATAAGTAAAGAGGACGGCAATCTCATTAGGTTATTCAGTAGTACATATATTATGTAAAAGTATATAGCAGGTTATACATTATATGCTGGGAACTTTGTCATATAACATTTTTCCATCCCAGTATTTGTATCCCTCAGACAAGGCATATATTGTCTTATCTGGACCAGCCTTTATGTGACCCCTCCTTGGAACCCTAAAACGGCCAATGCTACAACAATTTTACACAATGTTTGTGCATTCATTTTAAAATACTATAAGCTAGTAATTCCATTTACAGATTAAAAATAAAATAAAATTCCAAAACGGCATGGGGGGGGGGGGGATTTATACAAATGTTTTGCTAAATTGTTAGTGATATTGGATAAATATGATAAGCCTTGGTGTAGGGATCTTGACAATTCCTGCTCTTGACTTAAATAAAATGGCTTTTCTCCTTGTTAGTAGTCATTAGGTTTGTTTACAAATTGATCAGCAGACAAAACTCTGGCAATAAATATCCTAGAGTGGGAGAAAGT
>JAQFYC010006419.1:0-12248 GCA_034694165.1 Tomocerus mixtus | reverse complement strand
TGAACATTTATGCCAAGTTTGGTTGAAATCCGTCCAATACTTCGGACGTTATTTTGTATACGGACGGACGGACGGACAGACGGACGGACGGACTGACTGTACGAAAGCATATCCAGCTTCGCTGGTAATAATACTGATATTGTACCTTCGTCTCTCTGTTGTACGGACTCCGACAATATTTTCTATCACATTCCTATCAATGACTCCAAATATAATACACTAGCCCATTTTCTCCAATATACTGAGAAAACTATAAAAGTCTGCTCTAATTTCCTCGCATCCTGTGGCCGTGGTCTAATTTTATAGTACACACCTTCTTCGGCATGATTATATCTGTACGTGTCGTAAGCTTAGCACATGAGCAACATTAAAAGTTAATATTACAAAATTAATATTACATTATTATTTTCCACATTATCAAATTAAATCTCCACAATGTGGGCCCAAGGTATGGAACCTATAAGTCATCAAATAACTCACAATAAAATGGTTTTATGCAGTGTATTGGTGTTTATTGCGCAAAATAGGTTATGATAATATGTTTGTTAAAGCTATTGTAAATTACACTTGTTCTCAATCCATTAATTCTTTAGAAAATAGTAACAGTGTCACACACAAAGCTACGAACACGTGGTTTGTCATCTTTCCTTCCATTTTCTCGTATTGACCTCATTTTTCTTAAGGTAGCGTCAATGTGTCAACATGAACTTTATTGATGTGGGAATGGGACACTATTTACCTAATTTAATAATACATACAATGCAGAATTGCCATTGAACCATTTCATTGCAGTTATTATTTGTGTCATCGGGAAATAAATAAATTGGTTGGCCTCTGAATTTTTGACGGCAGTTCCGATCTCAATATTATTGGTAAAATATACCTCCAGTCTCTCATCTGTGATATAGTTGATGTATTACATTAAGGGCTGGCAGTACTACAAACAAATTCGTGAAACGCTAACAAGAGCGCCCATGTAAACTCCTACACAAAACATTTTGCAATTTCACAACTTCATACCTAACTCAATAATAGAGCATCGAGAAAAATCGTTTTTTTCTGAAGATGCCTTCAAGGTCCTGCTCAGACACATAATTCCCTGCTTTTTGAATTAACATTTAATTGAGTCAAAAAAAATTCCAAAGTTTTCCCGCAAAGACTTTTCTGATTTTTTTTTCTAAAACAGACTTTTCGGCATTGTAGTTCGAAATCCACAAAAAACGAAATAATGTCTCTTTCCCTGATAGCTAAGCTTAATTTTGGTGGCTCATTCATTCGGATTGGTGGAATTCTGTTGGAGTTCTCCACTATCTCCACGAAGTGGCGGAGTAGGAAAATACATGTACCTATATTTGCCAGCGGTACTGCGCACCCTTAAAATTAGAATATTCATTAGGATTTATAATTATAAACACGAAGACAAAAGGTTTCCAATGTGTTTAAAAAATAGAAAACTGGATATTGTTATACAAACAATACAAAGAAACTTCCATTTTTAACCCTTCCCTGTGTCATAAAAGTATTTTGCTACTTACAGAAATGTGCCCATTGTTTTGTGAAAAAAATTCTGCGAAGTTCAAGGCAGCTAAATGGTATGCAGTTACGTTTTATGTAATATGCAGCTAAAATTAGCATACTGATTGGCAAGGGGAAATATTTTTTTTCATTATCTGCACCTATACAAAAGTGTTTAAACTATGCATCAACTGTTTGCCAACCAGCAGAAATATTTTTTAGACACAATCCAATGCCTCAATTGTTCTCGAGTGTATTATTTAGTTTCCATTATTCCATCATCAAGTTCTTACTTATAGTTGGAGTACAAAAGGTAAAGTTTGGCGATTATGAACTTATCATTATAACTATACACATTTTCGTCAGGTGTGCAAAGCTGAGTAAATTATTCCATATTTTGGGAAGCTCGGAAAAAATGAAAGCGCACACAATATTTTAAAGCTTGAAGGTACAAATATAGAAACTTTGAAAATGTAAAAATTATAGACAATACAAAGTAATACTGAAGATCTTGGACAAATGTTTATGTAAGTAATCAGGCAAGGGTTTTGAGTACATAAAACATTTCCGCAGACCTTTCTGAGGGTCATACACTACTCTAACTGATATATAGTGAAAGTAAACACTGCAAATAATGCTTATGAATACTACTGCAGCAGTAATTGTGAAGTCCAGCTGGATTCAATGGAAGGATAAACAAAAAATATATATATTTAGATATTTGCATTATATTGAATTGCATTATTGTTTTTCATGCCGTGTATGCACATATTATGAAACAATTACGTAGGAATGCTGTTTAACCCATTCTAAGTGGAGTTTTCCATGAATTGGTATAAAAAGTTATTCAAGAAATGACAAAAGTAAAATTAACGATATTCTGCGAATTTTATATACAAGTAACTACATGCATTAAAAAATTAATTTGATTCTAAAAACAGTTTGTATTCCATACTTGGTAACTAAACGCAGCTAAGTAAGAGAAATATTGAAGAGAAACATAAATGGTCTACTGGAATAAAATAAATGATTCTGTGCCTTCATAAAATGGTAGGCATGGAACTGAGGTTGTTGCTTGTGATACTTTATCTTTGTATTGAACAAATATGCTCTTTAACAAATGTCACTCCGAAAAATAACTTTAATTACAATAAAAACTCCCCTACAGAAATATCTGTAGAGTTTTCAAAAATTCTTCCTGTATTTCCAGTGGGATGCACTTTACATTTTATTAGTGATATGTTACATGTTGAGCAATTTATTTCTTACAGTAAAAATTTGTTCGAAACTTATAGACCGATTACCCATCATACATTTATGCTACGAAATGAATCATTGGACACTCGTGAGAATTTGTATAAACTAAATATGAAAGGAGGTTGTTCTCATCTTGCTTTAATCTCAGAAAATATAACAAGGCTATTTGCTCTGATAAGATTTTCAGATCATGCGAACTTGAAGTCTTCTTTGCATTTTGCATTTCTTTGGACAGAAGGAAACGAAATTTCTTCTATTATTCTACAAAGTGAAGTGTCTAGCTTAAAGTTCCAAAATTTTCATCCAAAAATAATACTTTTCTTTGTTAATGAATTGGTAACTAATTATCAATGGACAAGTGTGTGCTTCTTATGTGATCAGCAAAAAATAGAGAGTTTTTCTCTAAAGAGCGTGTACCCTTCCTTGGAAATGATTTTAACATTTTCCACATCTGTAAATTCGGAAGGACATGGAAAACCTGCATATAATTTCCGAAATAAATATGATTACGTACATTCCACTTTGGATTACCAGTCTGCTGAGATTCGAATGCGAAAATCATGGAAGAATAGTCAAACTGGAGTAGTTCTGCTAGGTTTGCTGTCCCGAATTCTAAATTTCACTTCTTCTAAAGATGAAATATACAAACCAAGATTGCGCATATGTCATTTTTGCGATACACCACGTCCCTCAAGTAAGAAATGTTAAAAATTTGCATAATATCAATTCTTATATGATAAAAATAATTTATGTACTAGGTAGCAACAGTATGAATTTTAGAAAACTATATTTAAGTTTTGATTCCAATAAATTTTAGTCAAAAGAGGGCTGGCAATATGACACCACGAAGAGCTATTTAAAATTAAATAATGTTGGCACGTCTGCCTATTTGATATACCGTAATAATTTCTTTGATTTGATGTTGCCAAGAGAATACGTGTAGTCTTATTGGTTACAAAAATTGGTCAATTCTTTCACAATCCTTAACGGTTTCCTATGAAGGTACCAACTATTAATTGCATTTTACTCTATAGGATAAGCAGATTTATATCTAAGCTATTTTATAGTTAGGCGGATTTGGGATTTTGCACTAAAAATTAAAAAGTTAAAATTTGTCTATATATGTTATTGGTTTCTAATCATTGCAAAATAAATTGCTGATATTACATTTTTGTGCTTCTTGCATTTTTAATGTTTCAGAAAAGAACCCAGATATGGTTTGGAATTTTCTTGTAATGCACGCCAACGACTTTAGCTTTTTGTATTGCGAAAACTTGAACTCCTTCAAACAGACAATATCTCCAGGACTTCTAGTGCGACCATTTGAGAAGACTGCGACCATTTGGCTGACAATATTCATCCTTTACATATTAACTTCTTTGTATCACAAAAACTTTTGGCAAGGTTTGCACATTTTCTGGGTAATTGTGGGAATCCCATCCAAGAACAGGTTGGGGAATTTCCTAGCATTGATTTCCGTTTTACTCGTATTTCTCCAGCAACTTTATTCGGCCAATTTTACAACCAATATCACAATCCCGTACGAATTTCCCCCAATTCAATCCAACCAAGATTTGTTTGCATTGGGATACAAAATTGTATTCGAATATCCAAGTTGGGCAGCTGATTTTCAAAATGTGTCAAAAACGAAGCTTCAAAAAATAAATGCGAATCCGGATCTCTCCACAGTCGTTGATGCTACGTGCGTAGAAAATAAAGAACCTTGGCTATATCGAATTTGCATGGGGGAATTGGCAAAAAAAGGTGCAGTAAGAGTTCATTACACTCTTGGGACATGGTTTTCTTATCTTGTTGAGAAACAAACACCTGATGTCCGTTGCAATATTGTTGCACAGAAGTGGAGCTCTAGCTGGGATATTATAACCTTCCATTCTCATTTGTCTGAACAATTTGAGAAAATCATGATGCGCCTAATAGAAATTGGAATAAGAGAATTTTGGGAAACTATATTTTTTGCAGGAGTACATGCAACACCATCTTATTCTTTACATTCATCAATGAATAAATTCAAGTCTAAAAGGATAACTGGTTCAACTCCAATTTATCCTCTCTTTAGATTTTGTATTATCCCAGTAGTAATTTCAACATTTGTTCTTCTAATGGAATTAACAATCAGTTATATAAATAAGAAACATGATAAGTATT
The DNA here is from genome assembly GCA_034694165.1 of Tomocerus mixtus. Classification (NCBI taxonomy): domain Eukaryota; kingdom Metazoa; phylum Arthropoda; class Collembola; order Entomobryomorpha; family Tomoceridae; genus Tomocerus; species Tomocerus mixtus. The sequence continues at coordinate 7,310 of JAQFYC010006419.1, read as the reverse complement.
GTAAGGAAAAGAAAAGAAAGTTATTCAGAAAATCTGGGAGCAGCATTATTTTTTGTCCGTCTAAAATTTAGCTAATATGTAATGAAGATATAATGACTACATAGTTATTATTCAGCGACAATTGCTTAAATTACTATCCTATAAAAATAATTTGCCCTTAACACAAAATGGTTGTTAGCTAAATGAAAAGCTGGAAGATCATGAAAAATAATTACATGGCTTTGACCCTGGAGTTATAGATGGTGATTTCTTTGCAATGACATCTGATGCAAAGAACTTTGAATATGTATTTCCCAATTTTATTGTAGGACCAAGAGTGAATTATGTGACAATTATTGTATGAACCTACTACATAACTAAATCATATTATATTATAGAAGTAGGTTTTAAAATGATAATGTAATTTACCTCTTATGCAATAAAGATGAAATTGACCATGACGAATAAATAAATAGTGATTTCCAATGTTACTAAATTTTACACAATTATTTCTCAGAACACACGTGCATCGTCACCATCACTAGTGGTTTGAATTCAGTCGTCTAGCTGCCGTTATGTAACGGAACGGGTTAATATTCTACACGACATGGATAAAGTATGGTTAATATACAGTATGAACACTGGACTATATAATTTGACTTGACCATCTCTATAAACACTCGAAAGGAGGCATTCTAGCAAGCAAAAGGTTAAAAAAGTTAAATATGATGACAATATATCGTCGCCTATATATCGAAAGGGTCAAAACTATTTTCTATATAGAATGTGAAAAAGGCAAAACCCATTTCTATATTTAAAAAGGCTAAAACAAAAAACCTCAAGTATAGGGTAATAGAGTGTAGGCTTTTAAACTCACCATGTTATCTGCTTTAGCCTTTTTACATATAAAAATTCGTTTTTTTTTGGCTCACTTTTGTTCTAAAGTGAGTTGCTTTAGCCTTTTTCGTTATATATGACATTGGAAATGTCATGTGAGAGGGCCTTTTTCCCTGTTGGCAACAGCCAGAAGTTTAAGCTTTAACACAGGAATCGTGTGCTTGAATACTACATCCAACATCCAGAAAAGGACTAATCTTAAGTGACAAAAATTGAAAATGCAAATACAATTTCTAAATTATATTTTATTCTCGTAAATCTTATGTAACTCTAACAATTTATAGTTTAACATGATACAGCCACTTTATATGCTAACTAACTTGATGAATATGCAAGACACAAATTGTTCACAAAATTAACTCTAATAAGTGCAACTATATGCAATGGTAATATATTTTACATTTGGTTGTTAAAAACACCTCTACTGCAATTAGATTTGCCTGAGAAACTACCATTTTGGTAAAAATCAGAATGCCAATTTTGCACTATCGTTAATTATTTTGGAAATGCTGCAAGAATAGTCATAAGAGAATTTACCATCACATTAGTATACATAAAAACGGAAAGATATTTAACGGTTCTAAGAATACCCATCCTTACACCAAAAGGCTTGAGGCTTCTGATACTTCTTAAGTTAATAGCAGTAGGGGTTTTATAATTATATTTAACTACGTTTAAATATTCTATAGAATTGTGATACACTTTTGCAGAATTCAGTAAAATTATTAAGGCAATGACACATGCATTTATAGATGAACGAACGAACAGAAAATATGTCGGAGAGTCAACTCTGTGGCGAAGTCTAAGAACTCCAAACAATCCAATCAAATTGAACATAAAGAAGGCAAATACCAAATACGGCAAAGTCACAAGGAAGACAGAACTATTATAGTAGGTGTTGAGTAACTGAAATATTCTGTATTCTCCGATGTGGGTTAATTGCTGTTGTTTGGAATTTCTAAAAAACCAAAATTGATTATGTTGCATAATAATAATAAGCTTAATAAAAAATGGGTGCGTACTGCGTAATATTTAACTGGCAGAAAACTGGACACGATTTGGCAGAGAAATTTTTTTAATTTTCGTATGAATTAGCAGAACGTGGGTAGAAAAAGGCCGAAACAAGTAGAATGTGGCAGAAAATATTCGTTAAATTAGTCATATGAATTAGTCAGTATATGTATATTTATAAAACGATAATAATAGTCGTGTAAGTCACAATGTACCATGTAAAATTAGACATTGATGAACTTTTTCCAATTTTGAGTTTTCACTATTTTTCACGTTTTCTTTGTTCAAATCCGATTCATTCTCCCTTTCGGTACTAATACTGTATGCCAACAAGTTAAAATTGCTTGCCATTTTGTATGTGTATTTTGCGAATTAATAAATTAATATTGTATTGTACTAATTATTTTAATTTTCTGCCTTTTCTACTTTGTTCCGCCAAATATGGCCAAGTTGTACTCTCCTGCGTTCTGTATGTTCTCCAAATTTGGTTAATTTGGCAGATCTGCCGGTTTATGTCTGTTTTTCTGCCGATTATATTTTTCCCATAAAAAGTTCATCAATAGAAATATATTATGCTAATAATGGTTGGCGAAATATTTTTGCCGGAACATTCTTACGGGGAACGCTCTTATCCACGGAATTATGACAACTTTTTGGGTTTGAGTATTCAGTGGGTAAGGATATTCATTCCAAAAGTTACAAAAGTAAGATTATTCTGGTAACAATATTGCAAGAATACTCGCTAAGAATAATCCGCCATCCCTAATATAATTGATGTATTGGTAGATTATCTGTAACATTAAAAAGCTGAATTTCAACATGAAATGAAAATTACCTCATCGTTTTCATCCAAAATGTAATGAACATCAAATAAGATGTTAAGTAAACCATAAAAAACATAGTTACTGCCATGTTAGAAAATTTGGACAGAAATTCTAATATTGCAAAAACTAGTACTAATAATCCATTGCTCTTGTAGTTTTCTGGTAAAAGAGAAAATAGATATTGAGAGTCGTTAGGTTTCTTCAGGAAGGCAACTATAATACTTGCAAATGCAATCGTTAACAGAACTCCTATATAGGAGACAAATTTCTTGATTTTCTTCGATCCTTCGTGAGTGTCTGACAATCTTAACTTACCTAAAATGTAATTAAGAAGTTGGAAAGTTTTTAAGTTACTTACTGCAGTTATCTAGGTATTATATTTTCTAATGCGGTTAATGTATTAGTGCAGTTAACTTTTTCTTTACTTACCTATTAACATTTTGTCGGAAATCATCATTTGGTGAAAAAACCAAGCGATCGAGGCACGTTTTTTACAAAACCCATATTGAGCCACAAAATAAAATATATACCATAAAAACAATACATATTGCAACATCACTGCTCCTAAATTACCTTCCTTTAATATAATATATTTTACTACACCAGAAAGAAGATTTAACGCATAAACGGAATTTAACACCACATAGCAGGGTATTAACACGCGAAGTCTTATCGTACTTTTAGTAGCAATCAATCTATCTTCCCAAACAAATGGAAGCATTCCAAAAAAGGAAAATATTTTAATATAAGTAGACCAACTTTTAAGAGTATCTTTACCAAACATTTTGCCGATGTTTTTATATAAACAACCAACTTGATATCCAAGGATGAAATGAAATGAATTTCAAACTGTGTATTGTAATTTAACTATTTTTAGCATCGGAGTAAACAAGTTTCACTTCCGTCAAATTGTAATGTCTTAATTAGTAGGCATAGATTTTGCTAATACAAGAAATTATCTAATAAAGGAGGAACCCCACTTCATTTATTAGATAATTTAGTACATAAGTACCCATCTGCTTCATGTCATGTGGAATTGCTAATTATTGTTTTGCATTTGAACTCTACCAAATTTGCCAAATTATGTTACTCAACCAAGAGTAAAAATTAATTATAATGCTGCTGGAAATATATAAAATGAGTGGTAATCAGTGGGTGCTATAATTTATATAGCATATCATTTATATAGGTTAAAGGCGGAAGCATTAATATCTGATGGAAGTATGGTCACTTATTTATAAAGATTGTCTCCTTATATGCGAATGATGTGTCTGTCCGTTTGTATGGTTGTCCGCATAAAACTCAAAAATGGTTTGAGATATCGACTTCAAATTTTCAGGGTAGTCTATTAGGATTTGTCTGATGGTATCATTCGAAAATGGGGTCAAGTGTGTACACACCCTCGGAGTTATTACCACGCCCATAAATTTTTTAAACATCATATATGTAATATAATGTGACATCCACTTTTATATATTTCGAAATAATAATTGTATGCAACCGGCGTCTTTATCTTTGTCATCTTTATCATGGGTTTTGGCAACTTTTCTGGCAGGTATCGCCATATATGCTAATCAGTCGTTTAATTTTTCCTTAATTACTACTGATAGCTAATAACTATACGCATTATTGACTGACTGATAAACTAGTAGGTATTATAAGTACATAGGTATACGTTTCAAAGATAGTAATTGTGGCGCCTAAAGTATCAACTCTTCGTCAATGTCAATCATATTTTCACTAGGTAGTTTAGTTAGTTGATATCTACTGTATAATTGGTACTTATACTTCCCTACTTTTATAATAATTAAGTGCCGTAGTAAACGTATTTAAGAAAACTTGGCGATGCAGCTATTATTACTAATTATAAGGTTGTAGAAAGCAAGAAAGGGGTAAATTAATTACCAGACTTGCTATAATGGACGTTAACCCCCTTATCTTCGCTAAATGATGGGAATTGGTTACAATTTCATGAGCTATGCTGTAGTATGTGATTTCTTAATGTTAGCTTACATCAAGAAATGCGCCCGAAAATTTCTGTAATCTAATTCCAACTAACATGTACATACATTGGTTTACAGAAATTTATCAATTTGCAAAGGGTCCTGATTTTGCTTTTGAATATTATGGCAAGAGACCATACTCCGATCGAGATAAATAAAAATCATGGTGATGACTTTGCAATGCATTCCAGTGAATGAGGCAATCATATTTTATATTTCTGCTTAATCTCTTTGACAATTGACAATATTCATAAAAATCAATTTAACAGCGTGGTATGTGGAAGTAAGAGTAAATATATTAAAGTAAAGGATGACATATCATACATAGCATAGTTACATATATAAGCATGTTGCACCAATGCAATGCAATGTTAAATGTGTCTACTACTCCAAGCTACAAAAAGAGCTAAAAACGAATTCACTGTTGTTTAAATTAATTAATAGGTACATAATTCGTTAGCAAATATACAGTAGCATATCACACGTGAAAATAACTACAAATAGGTGGCATAAAATTAAATTAAACTGTTGACTGCACAACCCATATTATTTAAGTTATTGCATAGCTCTTAAATTTACTGATGGTATTAGGACACGGAGGTGTAGTTTCCTGGATGAAATATTCAGCAGTAAAAATTAAATTATACTTTATTTCATACCAACCTCAAAATATAATTCACTGTACTATGTAAATATATAATTGCGCATATATTTGGTGAGGGCGACAAATACAAAACATGTTATTAAATATAAAACATGCAAAGAAAGTTTGAACGATACAATATAGTACAACTTTACAATGTTTCGTTTCACTCCAGTTTTTTCACAATGCTATACGCTAAATACCACTCAGAAACAGGAAGAAGAACAGTTGCCTTTTGGACATTACCATACGTTTTTCGAGGTGAATTAAAGTTTCAGAATTTGCTACTTTCCAAGAATGCTTCAAAAAAGAAATTAAATATGTATTAGAAAAACATTGTGAAAAACACAACACCACAAAAACAACACAACAAAACACAAATTAAAAGGTAAAATGTCTGTTATTAAACACTGTATGTGACATACATCTACGTATAAAATTGGCATGCTACTTGTTATTGGCTTGTTTATGTTTTATACGAAATGGACATGGAAGTTTAGTTGTTATCGTTCGTTAAGGCCAATTTCCGATATTGTATGTAGGTATGATATTAAATTATGTACAATTTTCAAGAAAAACAAAATAGTCTTAATACTATAAGACTCTTTCAAAAAGTCCATACTCCTTTCTAAAGAAGGAAACATATTACACTAAAGTTGAGAACATTAGATGCGAAGGAATAAAAGTTTGCTTTATTCTACACATCCTTTAAGTATCGTTTTTTATCGTATTTCCTAAATAATAGCATAAAATATGCTTAACGAAAAAACAATAAGGCTGTTACGAATTATTGTGTATTGGGGAAACCTGATTGGTAGTTTACCTTACGAATGGAATAATAAAAATATTGAAAAACATATAAAAAGGGTACCTAATAAATCAGTGTCGTTTATAAAATGGAAGTTTTTCGTAATTTCTACATTAGCACACGCCTTTTACTTTGCCTTAAGGACATTACACAATATTATAATTCTAAAAGACTTTGCAAAATTTTCATTTTCTCTCTCATTTTGCGTTCTGTGGCTTATTGTTCTGGTTTTGGAGTTACTGATGATTTTTTCAATGAGTACCATTTCCATTGTTTTGAATAGTGTTGTAAATTATGTCACTTGTCATAGAGGTAAGTTAATGGCTAAAATGGGGTAAAATATAGATATTACTTATTGACAATCAGCGCTGAGGTCACCGTTCTGAAGTATTTTCACGATTTTACATTTTATGATGAATAATACAAAATATTTCTGATGCTATAAGTAATTTCGACTCACAATTACCATATTATTTCCGTATAATGTCTGATTTCCAATACGTATTTCACGCAATACCCATTATATAGGTACTTAGATATTTTTCTCAGTCCAGTTTCTATTTCTAATTCACATTTAATTAAAATATTCCTGCCGTCACAGCAATATGAGTGAATTCGATTACGTTTACGTATACTTATTATAAAAGTCTTGTCTTCCTTATGTGTTTGTTCTGCCTGCCTGCCTGCCCGGTTACACGATGATTCCACGACAATTTCCCTAGGCAACAATTCCCCTAGCGCGACAATTCCCCTAGACGATAATTCCCCTAGCGACAATACCCCTAGACGACAATTTCCCTAGCGACAATTCCACTACGCGACAATTCCCCTAGGCCCCGTCGAAAATTAATTAATTATTATATAATTAATATTAAATGAAATTGTAATGTAAATATACAAATAAATGTACATATATGTAGTACTTGTAAAGGTAGATTGTACTTAATGTACGTAATATGTCCCATTAATACTATGAAACCATACAAGTACAAGTATACAATACAATTTAACTTTACAAGTACTAAATACATATGTATATTTATTTGTATATTTACATTAAATTTTCTCTATAAATAAAATAATTTTATTTAATATTAATTATATAATAATTAATTAATTTTCGACGTGGCCTAGGGGAATTGTCG
>JAQFYC010006418.1:0-12249 GCA_034694165.1 Tomocerus mixtus | reverse complement strand
AGGCAGTAGTTTACCTATGACTGCAGAGAATGACAGCATAAGAAATTACAAGATACCTAAATACCAAATGCAGAGATGCGGTTCCTCTCCACATTCCTTCTAAATACAATGCGCAGTGGATGTTTATTTACCGAGGTATGTATGTATTACGTAACATAATATATATTACGGTTTGTGAGTAAAAGCCAAAAACAATAGCTTTCTGCAATTTCTGGCTATGATATCTTCTATTGTAGCCGCAGCAAATAATTTCATGCTATCTCCTGTAAAATGAGTACTACTAGACTAGTACTATGTAAGTATGTATTGGACTGAGCTAAAACCTTCATTTAGTATTAGTATTATGTATTAGTACGAAACTGACACTATAATAAGCTAGCAAGCTAAAGAAAACAGTTTTTTGACACTACTTATTTCCTCCAAGGCTTAAGGAAGCCAAACTAGTGTAGTTGGCAGTATCATAAGTGAAAACATGCCAGTGCAATTACAAAATGCTAAGGAATAATTTTCTTTAGTACTCGTAAGTGGATTCTTTAGTAAGATAATGTTTCTTGGCTAATCCTTTGAAGAGAACACTAGGGATTCGTCTTCACTTGTTCTCTTTGTATCTGTATTTGCATACTAACTACTATGACTGATAACTGCTAACCATTACTGTATAAGTTTAACTCTCACAAGCATTGCATTTTAGAGATACTAAATACACACGAATACTACTAGACGCAGTGGTAAATTACTACTACTAAATACCTAGTAGAATATGTACAATGATAGAATATTAGTACTACAGTTCAGTAGTATGCTTTCTTATTCCCTGCAGTGGTTCTCTTTCTCGTGAAGTTTTGTTTGAAGCATTTCGTTTGTAAAATAGCAATCTTCTCGTTGGCAGGCTTTTACTAACTCCGTCAATCATAAGCACATGCAGCTCTGAATAAATAAACACATTTGTAAGTCGAAGAACCGGCCTAAGTGGAGATAAGCAAAGTGTGTGCACTCACTAACTTGACTTTACTCGACTTATACTTAACCTAAATGGCATTGGGAATTTCATCAGAATCTACAAAGTTTACATACATTCAACATCCAGTATAGATCATTATATTTTATATAGGTCCCCATTACACTATAGTAATCTCCACTTTGCCCTATATAGGCCAGTAGCACTAACATGTATTATCAATTCATTCATTTCATGGGGGAGGGAGGAACTACTGAATTACTGACATATCAAAGTAACAAACGAAAAAGACAAGCACTGCACAGCAGACGAATTGTTGAATATAAGGAATAGATCTTTCCACTTACAGATATTATTACAACATATATTTATGTTACCGGGAAAAATGGTAATAAGGCATTACCGGTAATGCCTACGTAATAACGGTAATGTTCCCAAAATTGCAGCTTTGGGGTTAAAAAATCGTTATAAGACAATATTTTAGTAAATATTGAATTTACCAGTTTGATTAAGCAGTTAACGTGGAATCAGAAAAGTGTCACCTCAACCCTGTACTATAAAAAATGGTGATGTTACAACCCTTTAAAATTTTAAATTCAGCTGGTTGTAAAAATTTTTCATAGCAAAAATTTTGGGTGACACTTTTCTAATTCCTCGTTAACTGCTTAATCAAATTGGAATTTACTAAAAACTTGTCAAACGGAGCCGACCATAACCCGACTTTACTCTCAGGAAACAGACGTTCAATAATTCCTCCTGAGCATTAAAGTTGTAAATTACATTTTTACGACTAACAACTTTGACTCGTTTTTTTGACATACTAATTTTTCGTTCCCTTGCCTTATATCAATTATAAATGTAATTCAATTTATAATCGTCCAAATTTTAATCATTGCCCAAGCGTAACCCAACTGGCGTATTATGCGTGACTTATCTAGCCTAGCCCACTAGGCACCGCCCAGTGGCCTAGGCGAGTTAGGCTGCGTCTCCCACTTGGCCTGATCTTCCTCCTGGTCTACGACATTATTATGAAGGAATGCGGGTATATAAATTAGGTTCCTGTTTGCTTAGTCAAATAATGAAATCAAACGCACAAATTTTCTATTCTTATAGCACTTAACAGGAAACTACCGCACATCATAGCATACATAATGCTCACCAATTTGTTTTGTATTATGGTAGTGGTGCTTCTACTGTATAAAGCTACTCTGAATAAACTATAGTTGAAGGTTGTAGGGTTTTAATATTACTATTATAGCGTGCTCCATATAGTAAGTATTATATAATAGTAAAACTACTAAGCAATTCTAAACAAACCGAGGAACTAACTTACAGCGTAAGACTCTCGAGGGTTTATCTGATCTTGAAAGCTGTTCTCTCTTTAGTGTATTTATATAACGTGGAATGGGAATGAGAATACTATGGCTTACTTATTTCTCTTGGCTTGGCATAGCTTCTTAGACAAGACAAACTATAATAACGTGCAGTTACTGCTGTAACTACTACATAGGTATAAACATATTATATACATTTACACAAGTAAGGATTCCGAAGAATTGTAGTAGTAGCGAATAAATGTAGCGGTTCCAATGTTTAAGTTGTTTTTCTTGCATTAGAGCTCTACTTTAACTTTTAGGAGAGTATGACATTTGAAGAAGACTACTGCTGGTATGGATAATAGGAATGTAACACCCAGTGGACTTTACTACCTCTCGTTTGATTAAACATACTTATTATCGCTATATTATTGCCATCAAAATTTATTGCTTGTTGGATCGGTATTCAGTAGTAATTATTAATAAGGTTGGTTTACTTTCAATACTATTACTAATAATATAATTTACTATAGAGTGGAAAGCACAGTCTTGGGTCTACTTTTTATAAGTCAACACAAAACAAAGTACAATATAAACTAGTGAGTGCATGTATTTATGAAATCATATTTGTATCATATGACAAAGAGATATGGTCCAACGAGAGGTAAAGTACAAGCGAGTTAAGTCCGCTTTGAGATATATTCCGCCAATCCTCTCGTATGGAATCTTTCCTTACTTTAGGGAGCATTATTATACATGGAGATATATGCGTACAGTACAAAGTCAAGTCAAGGGAAACCTAAAAACATTTATAGAAGTAGGAGATGGTTGTTAGATTGTAGAATGTGCCGGCCGAGGCGGCTTTGCATTACTATTATATTGCTATTGCTACGAGTTGAGTCAAAGTCAAGCCATTTCCTTTCTTTTACTTTCTGTTTGTACAGTATGCATCTTTATGCAAGGGGTAGTGAAAACAAGCCAAGTATAGATATATATTTACTAGACTGGAACTAGACTACACATGTCTTTTTGTATCTGTACTGCTATGTACTGTATATGTATAACAGACACTACTACTAGGTACTAAGTATTACAGAGGACTTAGTGCAGTGTTGAGAACAGGAGCGGAGACGGGGAAAAGTCAGTCTGAGTCACATACAGTAAAAGGAGAGCAGAGCCTTTCGTCTAAACGGAAACCTAACCGGCTCCTGCTCTGGGATTGGGACTACTGCAGTGCGGAGCACTCAATATAATAAAAAAATCCCATCAACAACGAGAAAAGACTTAAGTAGATAAGTTTTCCAGTTCTTGTTGGTTGTGGTAATGTTGGCTTAGACTTATTGTCCATATACTATAGAAATACAAATATAGATAAGACATTATACATAGTGTAGGATAATATTTACTCACGCTATTTATATACAATAGCTACCGAATGTAAGCCGTCTTTGTTACTTAGTATTATAGTTTGCGTTTCCTTATTGTAAGGAACATTACAATTTACACTGCACTGCACAAACTAATATATTTACATTACATATTACAATAGCACACGGAATAACATGTATTCGTTCATAGGAGAAAGTCAGAGAAAGGTTAGAGAATTACACATCCCGTTACATTACAGTGTACTGTATAAGTACAGCCATATTTAGAATGTAGGTCACTTTGGTTTGGTCTGGTACTCACAATTGCTATCAATATCAACATCAAAATCAACTATAAGAATAAAAAATAGAGTAAAGAAATGTTCTTACTTGGAGGTCCAATAGATTTTGATGATGACATTGTAGGTAGTTCGTTTCCAACCTTTTTTCTTGAGTATTTTCCCCAACTCGATCTCTGCCGTTGGACCAGAATAAGCATCGGACAAATCGAACACATTGATACCATTCTCATAGGCAAGATTGATGACACTTTCCGCTGTATCTGCCGGTTCTGAAGTGAGCATCCACGTGGCAAGGCCGATGCTGGACACCCGAAGGCCACTCTTACCCAAATTACGATAACGTAGTCCGGGTGTTATACAGCGACCCGAACCAGGCAAAGGGGACGGTTGAGGCGTTTGCCCACTGGCAAAATCCCCGTCTTGAGTGGAATCTGCCCGGAGGAACAACTGTTCCATCTCATCGAACCCTTCCTCTTTGCATGCCAATGGAGCTTGTCTAAAATTAGGATCGAGAGGATTAAAAGTGTCGTTAGATTCCTACTTTGCAATTTAATCAAAGAATTTATACAGATAAGATAATCAGCAGATCACTAATTAGTTTCTAATCAACAATTCCAATCAACACGTAAAGAAAGTAAATGAGGTCACAATCACAATCAAGATAAAAAAGTGCTACTTAAATAGACAGATAAGTAGTAAGGCATTTGAATTAATCACAATCACATTATAATATGGTTACACTGCACCTAAGATTGGATTTGGGGAGTGTGTACCACAGCAGTACAGACACTCAATTCTAAAAACAAAAGCCAATTCTCAAATAATTATCCCTGCAGACAACACAACACAATGAGATAACATAGTATTGATTGTCACTGAGTAAACGCAGTGTTTCTAAAGCAACGTACACAATACAAAACACATAAAGCTTAGAATTTGTTATATATAATAAGATGTGCATGTTCATATTGAAATACCTTATATTGATAGTTCTATACTATCTCAATTTACTCCCTTGTGGAGAATCTATCTTATTCCTAATCATCGAAACATAAAGTTATATTTATCGTATTATTTTCCATATAAATTGTCTTCTTAAATTATTTGCTACCTGTGATAGCTTAAGTGATATGCAGCCAAACAGCTCCTGACAGCTTAAATACCTAAACTATTTAGCTCCCGGCTTTCCAAAGTATTTACGAATGAGTGAAGGTTCTAAATAACTGTATCCATTGATATTTACTTGAGTGACAGCATAAAATAGGAAGGAATGAAATGTGCCTACGAAGCCTGCCGATTCAGTTTCCTTTTCTGTGTTATATTATGTACTCTGAGCGGCTCTGGCCACCTTTAATGCATGTGTAGTGGAAATGTAGTGAGTAGCTTATCAGATAATATACTACTGCATATTATGTCATAGGCAAACTGTCCAAAGGACCGCAGACTTGCAAATAAATAATACACGAGGTAATAATTTTACACCTTTTGCTTTTAGCAAAAACTAATCAACTTTGCATAATTGAGAGGGACGATTTTGGTGCTTCAACATACATTTTTCAATGGAATTTTTAAGAGCATTAAATAATCTAGGAACACAGCTTTAAATAGTCTGCTTAGTATAGTACATATTTTATCTTTCGATGATTTTATAAAAACAAACAAAAATATCTACCCTGCAACGCAAAATTAACAATTTCTGGTAATAAGTAAGTGAGTATTCAATGGGAAGTTTGTTTCTTCATCTGATGATACTGTGTACCTATGACCTACACTCCTATCAAGGGATATTATTGCAAAAGTATTATTTTATATTGCAGAAGCTAGAACTTCGTGTGTATTTTAGCCAAACTAAGCCTTTTATAAGAGATATAGTTATAGTTTGTAATCTGTTTGTATCTTATATATGATTTTGTATGAACTTTTACTTCTTTACTGCAAGCTGTAGGATGGATAGGTTATGGCTGCTGACTAGAGAAAACATTTTATCTATATTCTGCAGTCTATCATCAGTAGGTACGAGGTACACTGGTTACCTATCTATGATACAGTGGATATAAATAAGTTAATAGGTCTTATTATATCAATAGCAATAATAGTAGATAGTAGTAGAGTGAAGTAGCTAAGCTAGAATAGCTAGCAGAGCAAATAATGTAGCAGCGAACCGAAATAATAATAAAAGGAAATGATTGGATGCGCGTCAGTCCAGCTCCAGAGCTTGTAGAGAACAGAACAGATAGCACTAACTGGAGCACTGATGGAAGCAGAGTAGAAGATGATTGATAATTTCTCTCACGTCAAAGTAATTTTTCTTGTGATTTTTTTCATTCCTTTGGGAGGCTCAATCGTAGTGGATTCATTCATTTGATGTCAAGGAACTATTGGGATTCCTGTCTTTGACTAAATGTTTCCCCAGAGGTAATGTCACTTTAATATGACACTGAAAACCATCTGTTTTCCAAGTTTTGATACCCGAGTTCCACTTTCCTTATACGATACATGCTTAATACAATCTATATATCTAGCTACTCCATTCATTACATAACTTTAATTCAGATAGGTGGGTATAGTAGGTAGGTAGGAAGTCCATAATGGACAATGCCTAAGATTATATTATTCTACGTACCCAATCCACTTACGACTTAATTGTATCCTCGTTTAGTACCTAACTGCTACTACTATTTGTAATACGTATACAGATACAATAATCTATTAGTGGATAATACACAATTTGGAGAATATACAAGTACTAGAAAAGTTGCAGTGGAAACTATATTATATTGCATTGACCAATCGAGTACCTACTATTTGTATTATTGGCAAACACAACTTAGGCCAAGAGAATATCTGGAGCTTGTATAACTTTATTCGTGCAAGAAATGTAAAACAATGAGTATGTTGCTATACTCCGTACATACAGTACGTCTCATAAAGAACTAAGCCAGCTAAAAGCTGCGCCACAAACACACACTACTAATTCATGGTGCACAATTCAAATAAGTGAAAGGAAAGGGAAATCTTCGCACGGCGTCCGTACATACAAAGTGAAAGTGTATGTTATAATCCCTATGGCCAAGTTGTTAACGGGATATACTGTATACTCGTTCATAGATGCACAGAAATGTTACTTATTACTTATTACATTACTTGCCGGTTTCCGTCACTACTCGCACTCGCATGCACGAGTAAATGCATTATAGGACGTTTTCACGTCTGGTTATATGTAACAAGCCGTCCGGCTAAAAAGCTTTACCTAGTTGACCTAATCTTTCACCGAAATGTATAGCATACCAAATACAACTTAAGTAAATATAGTAAATTATCGTCACTTATAATGTACCTACATAGTATAGAAGGTATATGGTAAAAGACGTAGCCAACTTTCACTAAAAATAAGAAAAGACCATTTAACATGGTAAGTGTACTAGCTGTGCTCTTGCTACCATATAATTACCATATTGCTACACATACATGGATTGGTCTTTTCATATTCTAATAGTACATATAGAGAAAGTTGGCATGGCCTTTCCTCATTCTATAGACAAATTTGGGTTAGCATTTTCATATATGGGCGACTATGTTATGTATCATTACATCTAATCTAAGTAGTAATGTCTCAATTTAGAGCATTTAGAAAAGAATTGATGGTGCTAATACCCCAAAGAAGAAAGCAAACACTACCCTTACCATGCAAGAGAATGGCGAAAAGTTTTCACTTTTCATAACTATACTTTCACCAATAAATTTTTTATTACTGCAAATGCCTTCTTTTGGCAATGGTACTTTCACTACTCTACAAAAAGACAATTTATTTGTGTAACTATATAAGGCATTCTAACAATACTAAGTAGTGGAAAATTTTACAGGAAGCAGTCGTTTCATTGAATTTTATTTAATTATCGCACTGGAAGTAAGTGGGAGGAATGCTTTTCATTGTTCTGTTTCTGTGGCTTACAAGAATTCAACTTCAACTACCACACAGTTTTACTAGTGTACCTTAGTAGACTATTATTCCGCGTTGAAATAGAAATCAGTATAGAAGCTGTTAAGAGTAGACAAAGTACATACGTACATCACACTCGTTTCGGGCGTACTAGCCGTGATTCGTGGTGTGACACTTTTCTTGTCATATGACATTCGCTTTTTTCATTTTGCCAGTAGCTTCGAGTGAACACGACGGGCTCACTTCTTTGTGTATTTAAGTTAGAATAACATTCCACAAAAGGCTATTTTTTTCTCTCTCTTACTCAATGGAATTCTGAATTCGGGAGTTGTATAGGAATAGGAGGGAAAATATTTCGGTGGTTCCATACAAATACATAGTAGTTGGTAATACTACATATATTATGTTGCAAGTAATACTACTTATGCGACGACACCACACAATCTCAGCCTAATTCTTAATATACATCTCAACTACTGCTAATAACCACAAGACCAAACCAAAACCATCAATATTATTAGGAGACTAAAATGACACTATAGTCACATAGCAGCGAGTTGACGTTAACCAATCCACCCGGACTCAGATATCCCACTGGACTGACCTGGATAGCCTTTCTCATCCACAATGCGAATTGATATTTGATAGTTATCGCTACTTTAGCTCTTTACTATTACCCTAAAATTCGTAATTCATGGAAATTCGAAATTCAAGAAATTAATTTTATTTAAAATTATGTATCCGTTGAAAAATAAAATAACGAAACTTAATATTGGGTATACACAATTAATTCAATATACCTAAAGGAACTATCTTAGGTGCAGTCACTCAAGCAATTTAATGTCTACTAAACAATAATACCCATTTAGAACGTAAAATTGCATATGCATTCAGAGTGACCAGACGTACTTGAATTTCATCATGTACTTGATGTACGTGCCACGTACACATGAAAAATACTTGAATTTTAAAATGAACTTCTGAATAAAATGAGCGAATATGTAATACCCGTTTTATTGCACTGCATGACTAGTTTTTACAAATTATGCATTTAATAATAGTTGACAATGCTACAACATTGTGCACCTCTTATTGGTGTTCAAAATGTACTTGAATTGAGCTGATGAGAACTGCATGGTCACCCTGTATCCCGGCAGGTCCGCGTCTCAGGGTACCCCATCAAAAATTCATGCGGTGAAAGCAACTTTTACCAAAAATCCGTCCATATCAGCACGTTCGGCTGCCAGAAAGCTTCAGATAGCCAAGTTAGCCCTTGGCCGTAAGAAAGCACATTAGCTTCCGGCATTATATAATATGCAAAAAGGTAGCCAGTGAATTAATATTGCAGTGACCATCCACCCCCTATAGCTTTTATTTTAAGTAAGCATTGTACAGATTAAATCTCCCGGGTCATAGATCAGCCGCAGTTACAAAACCAGTAATTTCAAGGCATAAAACATTATTTTTTACAGGGAGTTACAGGCAACAATTTCATGATTACCTTTCTGTTTTATCAGAGATGGGGATCATTAACGAACTCTATTATTTTTGGAAACATATACTTTTTACTGTCCACAGGATAACAGAAATAGACATTATATAACAAAACCTTGCCATTTCCAACACCACTGTTCCCTAAAATGTCAACGATTTTTAATATTTTGCTGATAGTTTCTTGCGTTTAGTTTTCTCATGTTCACAATTGAATGTTATCAGGAAATTTTATTAGCTATCAAATCTTTTATATTTTATATAAATCTCTTTATACAAAATATAAAAGATGTTATAAGCAAAAAATTTACGTTTGGCTGAAATTCTAACTTCCAAAATTTTATTTTTAGAAGACATAATATGGCATATATTATAGTGGACCAATACGCAAGGACCTTCCCCGCAGAAGTCGTATAGTATATATTATAGTGGACCAACAACATACAAGGACCTTCTTGGCATGTATAAAGGTTTTATTACTAATTAATTTGCTTGGTTATATACACCAAAAGATGTTAGACATAGCACATTAATACATAATACATACATATAGTACTATTATATACTATTTGTGTAATATGCAGTAAATATACTCTTGATATTATTTATAGTCTATGAACATACTTTATTGTAATTAGCAGGATTTAACACTAATTACTACCAAGTACTGTAATTAATTACAATACCTGTGAGTTCTACTACCTAAGCTATAACCTATTTTATTTTGGAAATGAAACTTAATTCTCGTTTGAAAATAGTAACACTACTATATATAACATACTTGAAATAAATCTGAAGGTGGATCTGTATTTGATTAGAAGTGGAAGCAATAATTTTGCTCTGTGGCAGAAGCATATGAAATGACAGAAGATAAGAGGGATGTTTGTTTCAGTTACGGTCGGATGTTTTTAAGTGTCACTCGGAAGAGACATTATTGTAGTATCTGAAAATGAGAGAAGGAGAACGTAACAGAGTGGTTTGCCTAGTTTCGTTCATTTCAGTCAAATCTGATTTCTTTTCAACTGCTTTGCTCTTCTGCTGTTCTTCTGCCCTAAAGCCCATCAACTCGTTCTTGGGCTTCCAACAACTCCGAATGTATCCGACGGAATGGAGAGAGTAGATCGAGATTTGGCACTTAGCCCTTTTGGCCGCAACTCAAAAGTGAACTGAGTGAACACCCTTCAACAGTACTACTACTGATAAAAATTACATTCTCTCCCAGCCACTATTCGCTTTATGGTCTACATCATGTTGTTATCTAGTTTACTTTCCTATTTCCAATCCAACCATTCTATTGCATAAGTATACCATATATGCAATAGACCGTCTATTTTCCAAATATACCAGCAACAAAAATCGATTAACAAATCTTGACGATATTATTTTTATCGGACAGCTGTTGCTTTAGAACCCCAAAATTGATCTTCATGTTCTCAAAATTTCTCGTAGGGGAGTGGGGGGAAACTGGTCCCCCTAAAATTTTGTGCGATTTTGTGCTGGCTATAACTCGGCCATTTTTCATCCGATTTCGCTGAAACTTTTACAGAAGGTAGTCAGCATGATTCCACACCGTTGTTTTTTTCAAAATTTTCCCAAGTTCAAATTTCGCGCCAAAATTTTTTTTTGAAAATTTGAAATTTAATGGATGAGGAATGGATAGTGGGGTCAGATAGCCCATAAAATTCTGCACAAGAAATATATTTATGTCCCTATACCTAAAGTAATCCCCGGATTTTATAAAAAATAAATAAGGTTTTTTTTTCTTTTCTTAATTATTTTTTATAAAATCAGGGGATTACTTTAGGTATAGGGACATAAATATATTTCTTGTGTAGAATTTTATGGGCTATCTGACCCCACTATCCATTCCTCATCCATTAAATTTCAAATTTTCAAAAAAATATTTTGGCGCGAAATTTGAACTTCAAAAAATTTTGAAAAAAACAACGGTGTGGAATCATGCTGACTACCTTCTGTAAAAGTTTCAGCGAAATAGGATGAAAAATGGCCGAGTTATGGCCAGCACAAAATCGCACAAAATTTTAGGGGGACCAGTTTCCCCCCCTCCCCTACGAGAAATTTTGAGAACATGAAGATCAATTTTGGGGTTCTAAAGCAACAGCTGTACGATAAAAATAATATCGTTAAGATTTGTTAATCGATTTTTGTTGCTGGTATATTTGGAAAATAGACGGTCACTATTTACACTATTTAACCTAACACACTTACATTACTGCTTTCTTCCTCAGTTTAGTTCATTCTAATAAATGCAGAAACGTGTCTTTCCAACGTACATTATCCATTTCCAGGAAATGTATGACAATAAGGATGAGTTAAATGAACACTTAAATAGACATTTGAATAAATCAATGCATACTATACATTATCATTGAGACTTTCATATAACTTTTATACATTCCCTACCAGGTATGTATACTTATTTACTTATAAACCAGCCAATATTACACTTAATATACATTGAATCACAACAGCGTGCTAAGTATGAAGTATGAAGTATGAAAATAATTTTTCTTTCTCTTTTTGCATAGAAACAAAATTTAGAACTTTCACAAATACTTTCATTTTAAGCCCAATTATCTTGACGGACTGTATACAACCATATCATATACTAGGCTTAGATGCTAACATGGTTGTTAATTATATTATGTTGCAAGATAATTAGCATAAAACAAATAATAGAATGACAAAAAGTTTTTCAATTATAATAATTAGTGAAATGATTTTACTTACTTAATTCCCACCCTCTACTGTAGTACTGGCGGAACGAGTACTTATAATTAGAGTTAGACGTTACTATATACCTTGCTCAAATATATCAGTCGTGCACAAATTGAAGAAAGCCACTTAATTTTCA
>JAQFYC010006417.1:0-12249 GCA_034694165.1 Tomocerus mixtus | reverse complement strand
TTCTTTCTTGAGTTGCTGGGTACATATTCCAGAATTTTCTCCGAAATAAACAAAGGAATTTTTGTGGTTGGCTCCATTATTGTTGTATGATCTGTAAAAATACATATTACACCATTTACAGTATGAATGGGTATGTAATGCAGTAGTTAGTAAATAGTTTGACTAAATACCTATAATATTTAGTGCATTACCTTTACTACTTTATATCAAAGGATCTACGCTAAAGGATTTATATGTATTTTGAAGGTGAGCTTGTCTGTACTGTTTGAAGATGGGCTCAATAACGCACTATATATTGAAACTAAAACTTGACAATTGACACTGTACTGTATAATATTGTCGCTAATTATTTGTCTTTTCACAACTTTATTTATTTAAATAATAGATTATTAGTTGAGTAACAATACGTTGTTGGCAAAAATGGTTCCTATAGGAAATGAGACAATTGCCATAAAAATATAATCATCTCAAGAGATATTATTATCTGTAGTTAGTAGTTCAATTTGAGCTACGATCTTAGCAAAAATCGTCAAGTATATTTTTTATTATCAGGCTTTGTGCGTACTATGAAGAATATATATTTATATTGTATAGATTTTCAGTTTTTCGTTTTTCTGTATGTAATAATATGGAAATAATCATGAGAAATGAAATATAGCGCACACTAAAATGGAATTGAGTTTGAGACGCTAGTTTGTCTAATCTTTTTCATTACGAAAAGTGCATAGATTGTCCAGTTGTTCTAGGGTATGAAAAAACTTCCTTGCTATTCATTGGAATTGGAAATGCAATAATGTAATGTAGTAGCGTTAGTCTTAGCGTTATCATTACGGTGATCCATTACTATTACAGCTTCTGCGGTTATCGATCGAAATAAATATTCCTTAAGCTATGGGATATTTTTATGTAGGCAAAGGCAAGAATGCATATTGCACTTGGCGATGCAGTATTGGTAGACAACTGATTCTTTTTGTCATTCGGGTCATTTCTTTTGACTAACCGTTATGGGATATATATAGTAGAACAGAACATCCTATTATTATTGAACATTCTTGAGTCTTGTCCTTGTGTTTCTTGGTATGGCGTTTTCTGGTAACTGGAACTTGGGCGATAAGAAGTTGACCTAAAGTGCCATGTCATATTTCGATATCTTGCTTCAGGATGCTATTCGCTGCTTGCTCTGAACATGAACATAAATTGTGCACATAAATAAGTACGTCACGTCACATCTCATAATTAAATATATATTATATAGGGTGTATTCTTTTAAGCTACGATTTTCTCTATATCATTAGCCCTATTTCTTATGTTTCTTAAATTATGGGACATCGTGTGCACAATATTGGCAATATTTTCTTGCAGAGCAGAACTATGCTAGTGATTGATGATGATGCTTCGGTTTATTAAATAATTGTAATTCAGTTTGTATATTTTTATTTTCGGTTTTACATGATAAAATGCTCTTTTTATTTTGCAGTGCAGTTCAATTTTTTCTCTCAATATTTTGTGTAAATTATTTTGACATTCATAAAGTTAAGTGATTCTTTAAATACATTGCATAGTTATATTTAGTAAGCAATAATAGTTATCTTCAATATTTCATATATACTATTGTTTATGGCATACCTTAACACTTTAGTCATTCAAATCCACTCAAATCCACACAAATACAAATACAAACTGTTTACATATTTATCACGAGGAAGATAGTACGAGTTGATTCATTGTATGTATTTTTATATTAAATCATGGTCTAGGAGGATAGTACTTCTTATTCGAAGTAATTCAATCATTAAAAACAATGAAATTACATTTAAAAATATGCTGTATTGGACATTCATTAGAGAAATTAATTTATCGTGTCATGGCATAATAGGTAAAATCATATTCATACAAATACGTACAATAAATACAGATTTTTTATAATCTTGTGATGGTTCTCATTTTTATAGTTTGATTATTTTTCACACAATAAGCTTTTAGAAATTAATCGAAATAGGTTCTTCTGCCGTAATCTTTAAATTAGTTATTGTCAATTTTCAAAATCAAAATACGTAAAGAATTGCTAAAAACTTTCAAAATAGAAATTCCGGTTTATTCAAACAATCCAAAACTGAACAAAAATGGATGTATGTAGTTAAAATACATTAAAATTAATACGATTGTGTTATATTTGTGATTATTTAGCTATAAATACATTAATTTATCTTAATTTACATGTAAAAATATGTAAATATTTGATGAAAACCAAGTAATTCTGTTTATTCTGCTCTGTGGTCTCCATAAAATGTAAACATTAATTAAAATCTTACTTTAGTTTAACAATTTCCCTCTTAATTAAAAGGAGGAACTAATTGTTGTAAGTTTTGTTGTACTTTGTACTACTATTCATACATAAACAAGTCATATGATAAGATAATGACATTTAAATTAAGTAAATGAGCAAGAGAGACGCTACAGTCGTTTTGATGTCGCCTGTTTGTTTGTAGTAGCAGTTAGCGGCACTAATAATAATTAAAGTGATCATTAGAATGGAAATGTGTATTATTGCAGTTAATGAACAACCGGCTGGAGGGATATTAAGAATGGCTTGGCTAGACAAACAGCGTGAGATCCACAAAGTGGTTTCGTTGACAGAAGAATATAAAGAGAGGAAGAACACTTGCGGCGAGAATTAAAACGGAGGAGGTTCCTGGAACGATGAGACGGGAGACTCCGGGATTGCAGCCGTCTCCAGTACATGTGAAAACACAGGATCGATACTCCATTTGGTCTCCGGGTCTTCTTATGTATTGACAGTAGTTACCCATATCCTTCGAAGAACAGAATCGCTTTGTACCCAAACTTCCTACATTACCGAGAAATCACAAATACACTTTATAAGTAAATTACCAACATGATAAGTAAATCATTTTTATATTCAAATCAAGAAAGAAATAGCCAGGGCTTGGATACACATGTATATTGATAAAGAGCATTTGGGTTGTGCTATGTAAATATCCATAAGACTTGACGTTTCAATTTCGACTTTAATTGATAACGAGTGTACAGTGTAAATCCATTAAAGTAAAACGATTTTTTTTCATTTAATGAACTTTTTGCAAACTTTTAATTCGAATTATTCTAAAAGACTTTGCAGCAGTTTTACAAATGACATATTATGACATAATTTGAATGATAAAATATAAAAGAAAGTGAATTTACATATGAAATTCAAACTCGAAGACTTATTTTAATATGAATGATATTTTGGCATTTATCGTACATTTTTTACCCATTTTCAAGTTTTTAGGACCCAAAATCATACCTGTATCTGAGCCCTGATTTTTACCAAAGGAAAATAAATAGCAAAATCTTACAAGCAATTGCAAAAACAATGCAATTTTATGGATGCACATACGATAGAAGCAAGAAAAATGTAAGCATATTAACTTTGGTGGTAATTAATCGTATTGGAATTTTAGTGAATTCTTGTTGGCGGAATTGTAATGGTAGGCCATAAAAGATTTAATATCTTTGTCCCGTTTTCGACCTAATTTTGAAGAGTTGAATGTACGCTTTACCTGATATGGTCTTCAACCTATATGCATATAAATATATATGCATATTCCACATTAGCATAAATTCTTTTATTTCGGCTGTAATATACGATACAAATTACTAATTACCCAATATACTTTAATCCCAAGACACTATTAGCGAAATTCCAATACGATTACTATTTAAGCCTTTTAATTCTGATTGTTTTTTAGCAAGTGAATTTAGCAATCTGTTTTAATTAGTAAAATATTAAAAATTGGTTATGAAATAAATATACTTCGACCTCCATAGTTTCCAGTAGCTTTAACGCAATAGTGTGCATCGAAAACGTCATCGCATGGAAGAGGAACATCTAGGAAATCACTATCCGCACATCTGAAATCTGGATCTTCGTTTTCTGAGCAGCGAAAGCAATGAATTCCTTGTGCCCCTTTAATTTAGCATATAAGCGAAACCCAATTGTTATTTTTGCTATTTTAGTTTAAGCTAGCACTAGGCCATGTTATGACATTACGAAATATGTACCACTATAACCATGATGTAAAACTGATATAGCAGTTTAGTTTGACAGTCAGTAAACCTACATATAAAACGTTATCTTTCCAAGAATACATTTATTGCAGTAGTTAAATAACGATAACAAGGTCAATGAACAGATGGTGAAGAAAATAATTTTTTATTTATGTAATAAACAACCTACTCTAGAGACTATTCCCATCGAATGGGGTTCGTGATCTTGAATTTATGGCAAGTAAATATATCGGAACATCACGGATATTTCAATTACATATTAATTTATATAGGTCATCATTCATAAGGAAAGTATTGTACACCTGGCACCTGCAGCATTGTTCTACGAAATTCAGGGTAAGGTAGTAGACAATGTGGCAATGGCATGCTTATGATATACTTACTGCCCAATTTGCTTATAAAGTGACCTTCTGTATGAATCTTATGTAATGTAAAAATTGTCTGTGTCTATAATCTAAAATGGGAATTAATACAGATATGACCTCACAACGAATTTCTTGCTATAAACAATATTGAGTGTAAAATGCAAGGTTGTACTAGATATGAGCTTCAATTACATTACAAGAGATAATTTAGTATTAAAGATGATTACTACTTTGGCTAATGCTAATATATCAGTAAACAATTTAGCCTAAAGCTAATTCTTGTGTAAACTACTCAATAATTAATTCTGTCACGAAATTAGGAAATTAGAATTATGTATGTACACTAATGCAAATTCAGCTACTTTTCCTGTCTTGTCGGTTTCAGAGAGATTTCAGAATCCTTTTTGCCTTCAGGATGTTTGTAAATGTAAACTTATTTTAGGGAGTGAGACCAAAAGGCAATGGAGAAAGCAAACTTTAATCTAGTTTATATAGTCTGAGTCTGATGCGTCTTTTACTTTCCATGTTCCATAGGAAAACTATTTGAACTTTGCTCAATACTAATGTACATGTTATGTATGTTACACATCCCAAAACTAATTAACGTACTGCTGTATTCGGAATATGCTAATATCTGTACATTCATCACTCAAAATTAGTGTAAATTGAAATAGTGGGCAGAAATGTAAAGTAAACTGTGTTTTCATGTAAGATGCCTATTAGTTAGTATCAGCATACTAGGAAAACCCATTTAATTCCGTAATTCAGACTTGGAAGGACAGGACAGACACAACGTTTGTATGTATATTTAGTACACAACTCAAGATTGTGCCCCCGGTACGTTTCTCAGACGCGAGTACATACACAAATGCATTTATTTTCATCTGCTTATGTCAATCTTCACCGTAGGCATCATTTATTTCGCATCCGTCTTCTTGAAACGACTACTATTTCCATTCACACTTTCTACACAGTTAAGTACTCAAGATTCACATTTATTTTCATTAAAAATGTGTCAATTGCAATTTATGTGCACTCATGCAAATTCTTGCACAGGAAATTGCATAAATATTGCGATTTTTTGCATATAAACAAGTTATAAAGCTGAATTTAATATTCTACAACGATTTGTGGATCATTTATAAGTAAAAGTATATTAAAAAGCACTAAATAACGTAGCAAAATGTCAAATTCAGCTTAAATTAGCAAGGAAGGGGGAAATGTTATGCAAAGCTATTTCCCAAAGTAGCTTATTCCAATGATAAACTTTCCCTTCCCGAGTGAAAGTGTCAGTCAGCATGAGCAACTGAATTAGCAAGCGTACAGTTGCAGAGCAAAAGCGAAAGTCGGAGAAATGCAAATGATTTGTTCGTATTTACAGATAGGAACGTGTAGAGATTAATTAACAGAAAGACCGAATTTGTATTTCGTTAATACCTCCCGTAACTCCAGTATTCTTAACACAGTAATAAGCTTCGTGAATGTAACTGCAGTCTTTGTATGGCACAATCCCTTCGTCATCGTCGCTCATTTTCTCCGGGCAGTAGGTGTCATTCAGTGTGGAACATTCAAAACAAGATACACTGCTACAAACTGTGCAAATAAAATAAAATAAATGAAAATATATTTACATGTGCAAAAATTAATATTAATGCAAACATAAATTCATACATATAGTGCAATTTAATAAACTATGACAGGCATAGAATTATTTGCATTCACATTCTTGGGGTGCAGTAGATATACTCGTCTATGTACAAATACATACATAAAAAATAATTTCTGTACCAATTACCAATCAGGGAACGTGCTTTTGCATCCACAAATTTAATTATGCCAAGGACGGATAAACAATTAGCACACAATATTTACATACAGATAAAATGCTGCGATTTAAAGTGTTCAGTAGACAAAAAAATTACATATGAAAAATGAAAAGTAAAGTATTTAAGTAGATAGCTTTAATGAATTTACAATCTTTTGTAAATACTAACGTAGAGTAAAATCCTTTTATAATTTTTAATTTATCATATAATTTTAAAGCATTAAAGTAAAGTAGATCATAAAAATTGAAGTCTTTTGGATTAGAAGTTTAAATCATGAAATCTAAGCTTTTTACAATATTTCCCAATCCTAAAAGGACGAAAGTACACTAAATTGAAATTACAGATAAATGCGTCTTGTCAGCGAATTCAATATTCGTATACTAGATATATTTAGCAACTTTCTTTATATTACCATCTTTATCTCCTAAAACCTAACAAACCAAGATTTCTAAAGCGATTCGTATAAATTCAATTTGAAAAGCATGACGAATTATAAATAACCCGATTTTATCTGGATTAAGCTGGAAACGTTCCACATTTGTGTGTAATTGTGTAATACACTTTTTTTGGTACCTATCACGCCGTAATTTGTGGAAAGGTACTTATTATTTTCGTACTTCAGTTCAGCTCAGAGAATCTCGTGGAAATTACGCTTGCATTTCATTCAAGTCCTGCGTGTTGTAGTAAATAGAGATTTGTAGTAATGCACACACTCAACCACTCTACTACGGCTAGACTTCCTTTGTGCATTATCCATTTCAGTTGACAATAATGCTACACAATAAAATAGAGCGAGCCGAGGCCTTTTGCCATTGGAATTGGGGGAGAAGTCGTTCAAAGTTCTATGGAAAATACGCCTCAATTCACATGCACCTTACTACCTGCTCTTCCCTCCTTTCAATTCAATTCAATTCACTAACACTGACGTGAATGAGAGCAATAAAAGGAAATTACGATTAAAGGCTCTTATTGTTAGAATATGTATCCCTAATAATAATATCATATCTGTAATATGATACCAATAAACTTTTGGGAACGTAATAATAATATATACTTCTGGCTCAAGATATAATCAACGTATTCCCAAATACATATAATTAAGAAGACACTTCATGTGTGTGTGAGTATATTATCTAATTTAATGAACAAGAGTTATGTAGTACTTACTAGAATCCAATTACTTACATTACATATTATGTTACGAATTGTGATATGGATATCGTGATTCAGTTCAATTGGTAATAATTACACCATCTACTATACCATGATACCAATAAGGCTTACGAAATATATTCTCGGCATCATTGGCCAGAGTCCAAATGTTTAGATCTACTGTATACAAATACATGTGTACGGTATAGAAGGATTTATGCTATATGAATTAAGGTTTTTGGATTTTTAACTATTATACGGGTTGTGGGATAATTGTAGGATTAGTGTACTAACATTACTTTTAAGTTTGCTCTAGCTCTGACAATGAATTTGGCTTCGGATTACAAATTTTTAAGCAAATTGCAACCTAATTGATATTGAGCATACAGTAGGAACTCCACGTCCATTTACAGTTAAATAGAACTGCATAATATGTCGTAGGCTGTCTTTTCTGCTAAGTTAGAGCGAGAAGAGATACATTAAGATTTGCAATCTAAAAAACTCCAAAAACTTAAAATGAAAATTTCGGGACAGAAATAGATATTTAATATACCAAGGTACACATAAATTAGACTCTCAAAATTTGCTTGCGAAATTCTTTTTTGGCAATAATCTTATCCTTAATTGTTTTCGTTAAAATTCGAAAAAGTTGCCGAAGCGAAGCCATTAATCGTATGTATGCCTAAGGACATAACACGACGCACTGTGCTTGGTGGTTCTGTTTGCATACGACAATATAAATATACTACAGCGATATGAGAATGACAGCAATATGTTTAGTTCAGTTTAGTACACTAAAATTTTTTAAGACATTGTTTACTTTTTAGTATTTTGCGATACAATCAACTACTGTATCCAATATGAATGAAGAATAAAGATTCTCTGTATAAAAAGATTCCAAAAACAACAGAATTTATACAGTGAAATTGCAAAACAATATAACGTATTTGCTTGCATGAAGCGGGACGTGGAGAATAGAAGAATATGAGACAGCGTATATTTTTCCTCTCTCCTATGTAGCTGTCTGTCGTGTGTTAGGTTTCGTTTCCTGTCCTATCTATTATTCAGTTTCTACAATACGTGTGCACTGCATCCTCCTTAACGAATTCATTGTTCATGTTAACCTAGAGCTTATAAGTACCAAGTTATAGCACCTTTTATTAAAAAGTGTGTCAATTCTTTGGGTATTCAGATTTAGAATTTAGAGAGCCTTCTGCATAAATAAACTAGGTCAAAAATATGAAAACGTAGTAGGAAGCCCATCAAGAATTGTGGAGAGGACGGAGAAGGGTGTTTAAAGAATACATACAATAGTACAATGCCCAGGGATTTGTTCAGGGAAATGTATATTGAGAATAACAAAGAATAACAGGAAGGAAATTGACATAGCTAAACTTTGTGCCAATACTCAGAGTTAAGTCCCTTTTAGCACGCTTGATTTTTTTTAAGTGCAAGATAGAAAACTAGAGTAAAAGCTAAAAATTTGCTTCCAAATGGTTTCATAATTAATTGTCTTAAAACTGAAAGTGAATTAGTAATAAAGGTCGAAACATTCTTAATAAATTTTTTCAGATTAACGAAAGCACCAATCATTACAAATGTTATCAAATATTCTTTACGTATTTAATATTTATTTAGGTTTTCTTGGCGTTGTTACTTCTTTATAATATTTAAAAATTCTATAGCTTAAGTATTTCTAGATTTATAGCTTCTAATCTAGGCAAATTACGAACAGTAGGGAGAATAGAGACAATATATATCTTGATCTATATAGAGAATTGAACTATATCGCACCTAAACTTGAGCACTTGAGCTAAATCAGATACAAGTAGTACAGATGTACAGATAACATTGAAAGGCACACAGAAAGACGAGCTTGTCAGCTCCCATTACAGATTTAGCGTATTTATTATCTGTCTCAAATAGAAGAAATGTACGGGGCATACCTATATAGTATATATTACTACAAAATATAGCATTAAGTACCTCTAATACTGGAAACACTTTAGTACTGTTTATAAATAACAGCATGCTTGGGTGCATAACAGTTTTTTGTGTATTCGTCAGCAGAAATAATCTCTCACTCATGATGATAGAGATAGCATCGGGTATTTCTATTTCATTGAAAAACTTTCTCCCAAGAACGGAGAAACATGATACAGCACAAAGGATTAATATTTAGCTATTTTGGACATCATGATATTACTACCAACCTATGCCCGTATAACTGTTATGTTACTACTACTTCCTAACATGTTTTTGGACTCTTAAAAATATTCTACTTCTCAAATTAAACCCACGCATTATTTATTGACCTGAATAAATAGATACTACTATTAATTTATTTACTAGATTATTTTTTATATTAGACCTTAAGGACAACCATTGCTGCACATACTAATTGTAAAAATGTTTAGCTATGTACCATGTACTTAATTAATAATATGTAAATGTATGTATTTCATTGTAAATATATTTCATTGGTAAAAGGTTGTGAAAGTTTTAAGTTGCGTTACTGTGTAAAAAGAGAAAGTTCTAATAATTAATGTTTATTAATTCATTTAACTATACTACTCGCTTTTACTGCCTTATTATTTCATGTTGTCCTATACTATAATATAAATGAATAGCACAATAGTGTACATAAAAGTGAGTTAAATTGAGTCACGTCACATCACCGAATCAGAAAACAAAAATAAATAATATAGGACAGCCTCTTATGAGCTATAAATCAAAACGACTCTCTGTCTCTTTTATGTTCAATTCAGTTCAATGTCATTGACTGAGTGACAATGAGATGATGTTGAAGAGAAAGAAGAGCTATAGCTTCAATATATTCATACTAGGGAATATAAATACTAAAGATCTACTAAATGTAAATACATTACATAATGATGGGAAATCATAGAATAGAAATGCCTAATGAAATTCTCACTCTACTTGTACAACGTCTCCCTTCAGTTCAAGTGTATGCTAATACCCGGTAAATCATGGAAATATATTCAATTCCAATTTCCCTTTCACTACTCAATTCCTTCCTTTCAACATTCAAGTTTCCTTCTGCTGTTCATTATACTTACGACGCACTATAACATCGTCTATCACTTTATCCTGGACAAAAGCTGTCACATCCTTATATAATTAAGTAAGAATCTTTTATAGTTTCACTATCTGTAAGTAGAATGTAAAGGAACTATATTTTCAATACATATTGAAAGAATCTTTACAAGTTTATTATTAGATCGTACCTTTAGGTAGTCATAAAACCAAAGACATGAAACCAGAGCAGGTAAATACTTAAGATAAGGATGCCTATATAATATATCTTCGGTTCTTTACAATTCACTTATCTATTTGAAAAGCTTCTTGACTTGATTTTGCTTGACATCAGCTTTTCACTGTTTAGGCTTTCTCCTTTCATTTATTATTGTCATCTTCAGTCAAGTCACTTTTCAGTCTACTTGCGTACATAATTCTAACATAGAGAGAACTTTCTTTAGTTTAACTTTAACGATACATTTAAGTATCTTCTTCCTTTACAATCTATCACGAACACAAACCAGAAACTATAGATTCAGTATGCGATATACCATAATAGACTAAGATGGATACGGGGCTGTAATTTTTGTGGGGTTCCAAAATTGGGGCCTCAGAATAAAAATGTTGCGGAAAGCCAACCGAGTTATAATTACAAAAATTATTCAGTACTCCATTTATATTTTTGAAAATGTCTTATTTGTTAATAAGTTATTCAAAAGGATTATATTTATCTTCCAGATTAATAATACCATGAAATTAAAAAGCTATTAAGAAGCTAAGTAAACTTAATACAATGACCCCTGCAACCTCAGTGAGCACTGTTACGGATCAAACGGATCCAACTCTGGAATTTCTTGTGATCTCTTCGTAACCCTAAAGTTCTGGATGTGTTGTAATAATGTAAAATGCAATCTGATAACGTAAAATATTTAAAAATATTGTTGTTGTATTATAATATGAATCAAAATAATTATATATATGTACGTATTTACATACACAATGCATTATGCATTAAAAATTACACAATATTACTACAAAGAGGCTAAATAATAAATATGCACATAATATTAGTTACACTACACACTACTGTCGTAATACTAAATATTTATAGTTGTGCATATTTACATAATCATTCTTATGCAACGTAGTAAAAATATATACCTATAAGTATAAGAATACGCTTTTAGAGTACAAAATTACTGCATTTATAGTTGTGTATATTACAAAAGAGTCGTTCGTTTGAAGCTTGGGGTGTTTATGTTCCTAGTAAGTCGTCCAAGGTTCGTTAAATATTATGATCGTCTTATTTTATCTTTCTTTGTAAAATTTTACATACAATTTACATTCACTTATAAACATTCCTTGATACCAGGACAGTACGGAATGGATCGTAAAAATTAACACTTAAAAGATATATTTATTTATGTTATGTATGGTTGTATGATTTTCTATGATTCGTTATGCAGCACTATATTGTATGTACACAACAATCTAGGTTTATAAAATTAGATACAATACTGCGAAACGGTCAAAGCAGTTTTAATTTCATCTGTAGCAATGAATTTTGCATAAGAAATTTGTGTAATATTAGTATTGTCAGTACTGACCAACGTGATTGCATTTAGATTCTTAAATGACTAGAGTTTGTTAATTAATATTTCCAAATTCGTTAAGAATATTATTATTTATTAGTTTATGTAAATTGCATAAATAAAATAAGAGGGTCTCTTTCGAATAACAATGTATCTCGGGGAGGGCGTTTTACAAACTGTATACCCTTGGGAACAGAACGACAA
>JAQFYC010006416.1:0-12253 GCA_034694165.1 Tomocerus mixtus | reverse complement strand
GTATCTGTAGCTCTGTAGGTAGTAAGTACAATTCGTAGTTAAATACCTCCGTTTTATAGAAATACAAAGTATAAACACACAATACAATAGAATTCTATAGGAAAGGCATATAAATTGACAGTAGGCAGTAGGTCGACATCCATATATACATAACTGCACTGTTAAGTAACTAAAGTATGTAAAGTAAATGTAGTTTTGTGTGTGTACGTATTCTATTGTGTTTACGTGTATATCTAATACTTACGTACGTAAAATTTTCCATTCTCTTGTATTACGTAGAAGAAAAACACGTATAAAATATCGTAAAACATAAAATACAGACATACGGAGACAGGACATATGGTAGATTACGTATTATTGCTTATCCTTAGATGTTATGATCTCTAATATGTATGTATCTAAAGTCTAAAAAATTAAATTCTAAAGCTTGATAAAGAATTGTGATTCATAATCATGTTTAACTTATTAGTAGATAATTATGCATAAAGAATTGAACATAAAATATTATAATGTTATTATTACGTATGTAGCTTACCAGCAATAATGTGCAGTAAGTACTTAAGTACTTATATATATGCATATCAAATATGTATTCCGTGTAATAAGGTAGGTGACTAATGCAAAAGTATAAGCAAAACTGATTGCTCACTTTAGTTGTATTGTAGAAAAATGTGTAGACATACGTAGGTACTATACTATACACTATACATATAAAACACTCATAACAGTATAGAGATGAAAATGGGTCGCTTAATTTCGTAACTCGTTCTAATTACATATTTTCCAGATTTCTGTTGATTACTGTTTACTTATATCCAGAATAAAATACAGGCAGCAGAGGAACTACTGGACTGGAAGTTTGGTTGGTTAGATAGAAATTATTAAAAAATCAATAACGAACTATGCATTTAGAATAGATTTTGTAGAGATAAAGTAGCTTCATGTGATATAGATGTGACCAAAGTATATGTAAACTAACCGTTTGTTTGCTGAATTAATGGATTTGCATAATTGTGCAATAATTCAATAAGGTACAATATTTAACTTCCTAATGTTAGGAAAAATTCTGAAATAATTACAGAATTGCAATAATTAATAGAAAATTTGCACTTAAAATTATTATTGCCAATTTAAAACAAAAGGGAGAAAAATATTGTTTGGATATACAGATGTTTTACTAGATTTGCCAAGGACAGTAGTAATTAAGTAATTAAATTAAGTTCATTGGCAAGTTTAAAATATTATCGCTTTTATATAAAAAAGCCCAATGCATTTTAGAAAAAGACTAGTTTTAGTTTTTTCTACAACTGGAAAAAACAATAATCTTGTTCTTTTACGGTCAAAAAGCGCAAAGTTTTAACGTCAGTGTATAACAGAGAATTTATAATTATTATGCTATCCAAATATTGTACAACAGAAATTTTTTAAAAGTAATGTTTTCGATGGAGTCGGTGCCCAGCTCTATTTTGTTGGAAACATGTTGGTGAATGAGTCAGGCCTTGTGCACTGAATGTAATAGTAGTATAGTGGCAGTCAGTCGGGCTATTCACTTGCTTGGTTGGGTTGCATTTTGGATTGCCTGCCGAGGTTTGGGATTTATAGAGCAAGTGTTTGTTTTTTATACTCTCAGCCTTTTCTATTGAGCACACGATACTGGCTACACGTATTGTCAATCTAACTCCAATTTACTACACAATTTTACAAGTACTTAATAGTACTAATACAGGATTACGTAAGTTTTGATAAATATTCTTTATTTTTATTTCTTACTGACTATATTTAAGTCTACTAGACATTTTGGCAAAGTTGCAAATCTTGGTTTAACGTTTAACTTTAACTGCAGTTTACTTTTTAGTAGGTCGATTTTTTTTGGATTTCGATTGCTGGAAACGAAAGCAGATTTATTTAGCAATATATTGCACTTGGTCTTGAACTGCAAATGCTAAAAATGTTGGGAAAATTGCTAGTGTCATAATTGTTTATTTTTATTATGTAGCTCAAGGCTTACGATCAGCTGGCTGTCAGTGAATGTGAATCAGATCTTGTAACTGTTTCGAATTTCGTTTTCTAATGGAGATTTAGAGATTGTGTACAAAATGTTTGTATTGATAATGCAAAATATACCATTTGTATTCTATAACTCTCCAAAGATCTAAGAGCGCAGTTATATTTTCAATTTTTGCATTATGTCTTTGGCAAAGACGTAAAATATATGCTATACATTTGCGCTAATGTATTCAGGAACTAATTGTGTGAAAACCCACACGATAATTATTACATTACAATATACCCCAACAACTGTTTTACACTTCCAAGTTCCGTTCAACTAACCTTTTGGGTTTATCTTGGAATTGAAACTAAAAGTAGTAATTTATAACTTAATTCGCAACAAAAGTGTTGATCATTTTGTTAAATACCTTGTCACTTGTGTGATCTATAAAATAATTACCATGTACAACTTTAATCAGTTAAATGCAGGGAGTAGATTTAGCTGTTCCTAATTAGCATGTATTATCTACTGTACTAATTATATGGCGTATAACGGTATTAATTTAGTGTACCCTTCAAAATTGTTATCCAATGATTAGTATGCTAATAATCACCTTTTCTTTGATTTCTAGAAATTCCCTAATCCGTAAACAAGACTACAGTACGAGTACAGTAGTCAGTATTTTTGAAGATTTATACATCAATTCCTACAGTCAAGTCAAGCAATCACAGTCAAGATGTCTGGGGGGCCTTATAATTATTCGTACATTTTTAAGTACATCATCATAGGAGATATGGGCGTGGGGAAGTCCTGCCTGCTACATCAGTTCACAGAGAAAAAATGTACGTTTAAATATTTTACAATCGTTTCGTTAACGTGAATTTAAGCTGACATACAAATATTTAATACATATTATGAAAAGGATATTATGTGCGTGAAGTAATTAATGCAATTAATGAAGTATTTTTTGCGATTGTGTTTGCAACAATGACAATATATACTATATATTTGTATAGTAAAGATCAGCTGCTGTGCATAATTAAGCGAAAATATCGATTGTAGTTTCTTTAGCTTATTTCCATTCCACGGCTTAGTCGCCTACTACTACGTTTACTGCTTTACGTCATCCTTGTTGAACATTGTGTATGAATAAAGTAGTAGATGTTAAAATGAATAATTGCTGTCTCTCGGTTTGATGTATTATAAAAGTTTTCTGTTTTAATGTCACTTGCAGTTATGGCAGATTGTCCACACACCATCGGAGTAGAATTTGGAACCCGAATTATTGAAGTTTGTGGTCAGAAAATTAAGCTACAGATTTGGGATACTGCGGGTCAAGAGCGGTTCCGTGCTGTTACAAGGTTAGCATCTAATTAAATCATGGAAGCCTAAATAACTTAGCACATCTTAGATCTTACTGCGTGCTAGCGTTAGAAAGCAAGTCAACTTACAGAATATTAAAATTTTAATTACATGGTAATAGTAATAACTACTGAATACGAGATGCAATGTCGTTTTGTAGTTCATGCGTCACATTTATGGTCAAGTTATGATCTTGTAATCTAGCTATATGTAAATTAGTTAATAGTTAAATCAAATTAGTTATAATTTACGTAAAATGAGCTCATTTTCAAAAGCTGTCATAATGTTTTGACTTTGTCTAGGTCTTACTATCGAGGTGCAGCTGGAGCTCTGATAATCTACGACATCACAAGACGCAGTACCTACAATCATCTATCTAGTTGGCTTACTGATGCTCGTAATCTCACCAATCCCAATACTGTATGCAGATCTTTGCACTTTGACCTTAATCTTTATAGCTAATCCTTCCCAGTCTATATTTATAGATTTATATTTACTAATACTACATTAAACTTATAAACTTGCAGGTGATTTTTCTAATTGGAAACAAATCCGACTTGGATGCTCAGCGGGATGTAACATACGAGGAAGCCAAGAAATTCGCAGATGAAAACGGACTTAAGTTTGTCGAGGCTAGTGCTAAAACGTAAGTTTATGACTTTTATATCCTGTAGTGTAGTGTATATTTGTAGTAATTGCTTTCACATAGTCAAACGAATTCCAAAAATATTCCAAGAGACTTTTCCACAAATGTATTTCTGTAATATGTCTTTAATGAATCAATTTATTGACGTGACTCTTATTGCGAATGTCCAAAAATGCTAAATCAGCTACCACAACACTTACATTTGCACATTTTTCAATAAAAATGGGCATACATAAGTGGTCGTGTAGTGTAATGTAATTAGACTTAAGTTAAGTGTTGCTAATTTAAGATGACTATTTTAATACATAGTCATCTTAAACAACATTTGCATTAGAAATTTGATTCTGTGATTGATATTTTTGGGGGATATTTATTTGTATTGGTAAATTAAAATGCCGTTGTCGTAAACTAAGTAAGAATTGATTTTAAATATAAAACAAGCTTAACCAATATGTTCAATTTTTGCTTATAATTTTTTAATTTTTATCCTTTTTGCTACCAAAAAATAGTAACTAATATATTTACAATGTATTTTAGTGGAGAAAATGTGGAAGAAGCCTTTTTAGAGACGGCCAAGAAAATATACGAAAGTATCCAAGACGGAAGGTTTGTAATGTTAATTAATTTTGCTTAAAAATTCAACTTTTTCTTGTATTGTAATATAAATTAGAGATGTAAACAACATTCTATTTGAATTCGTTTAGCCTGGACTTAAACGCTGCGGAATCAGGAGTCCAAAAGAAACCATCAGCAAACGGAGCAAGAACCTTAAGTGGTGAAAATCCAGAAGCAAGAAATCCATCATCATGCTCTTGCTAACTCTCAATCCAACTATTTCTCCAATTTTAGATCATGTCGTGTATATCTTCAATGTTCAGTGTAAATTAATAACATAATATACTTTATAGTATACCCTTACCTACATAAGTTTCGTACAGTTATAGTTATCAATATCATAAATACTTCTAAATGTAATTGACCTGACCTCGACGCGACTTGGTGGACGAATATTTACTATTTGATATGATAGCCCATTGCAATTCGCTGTGTAAACAAATAACTACAATATAAATGCGTAGGTATAACTTATAGCATTAACAGTAACAACTATCTATCTGTTCTGAATTCTGAACCAGCTGTTAGGAGAAGAAGAATTATAAGAAGATTTTCAGAACCAGAAATTGAAAAACTGCTAAAACTCAATAACCAACCGAAGTTAAAAAATCTGTTAATTTGTTTCGCTAAAATCGTTTTCTACTTATAATTGATAAGCTATAATTGCCTATTAGTGATTCCTATAAGTGAGAAAGACGGCCGCGTACAGAACATTACGCGTGAATTAATTGGAAGACCATTCTAACAATAAACTCGACGAGGAAAAAATAAATACATGGTCAGCTGTCGTGACCTATTAAACACTAATTCAACTGTATATAAATAAATACATTCATGCATGTGAATCTGAAGACGTAAAAGTGATATGTTAGTGAAAGTGTCATCGTAAACTAAAATCGTAAAACAAAAATCAATTTCCTCGATAATGGAAAAAAAAACTCACTATTAATATGTATGTCAGCTGTGCAAGTTTCCAATTACATTACAATTTTATTACGTAGGTAATCTAATTTGATATTTGATATAAATATTTGTTTCTTGAAAGCAAGTTAACTTTAAGTTTAGTGATTTGGTTTCGTTTAGTATTCTATTCCTACCTACAAATACAAATGCCCTGTACTGTAAGTAATACAATACTAAAATATCTAACCTAACTTAACAGCCTACCTAATGTGTTAATAGGCAGATGCAGAGAACAAATATAATTATATGTAACAAAATAAATTATCCTACTCAACTCAACTTACACTGCTTTCATCAGAGCCTAATATAATTTAATACAAATCCATAAAAACCTCATGTTCTTCATAAATTACTTACACGTTCTATCGTTGTCGTTAATCTCATCTTCAATTTGACATGAAGTGACAAGTTTCATCATCTTTCAGTAATAATTATGTATGGTTGGACAAGAATCGCAATAATTTGTAAAGGACTAGCTATCCAATTCATTCAAAATTGACTAAATTTGTGTAAGCAAGGCAAGATGCAAAAAGCCAGTCTCTCTCAAGTAAATATTTTGAAATTTCCAACTGTAAATCTATAGGGTTAGTTAATTTGACATAACAAAGACTTTCTTCAATTTCTTTTTCAAAATATTTACACATTTGCTAAATCTAAAATTAATGTATTTATAGTTTCAGAAGTTTATGAAACCTGTACCAGATACAATACTTGTCTTCTAGTCAAAGGCGAAAGGAAAAACACCAAGTCAACTCAGTTTTCATAATATTAGAAGAATTCAATCAACAGCCACATTAATATCTAAATTCAGTGCAAACTTGGACATTAACCAGATACCATAAATCCTAAAAATAGTTCTTCAAAAATGTAAGCCAGACAGGCAAAGACAGCCTTATCCTTTATTAATTTAAGCTTTTACTTACGTTCTAGAAACTCAAAAACGTAGAATTTAGACAAAAATTGTCATTTAAAATCCACTAGTTAGATATTATGACTTGTAGGAACGGAACAAAATAATCTGCAGTGCTTAGCCATTCCTATTTTTCACTTACGCAGTTTAATTTTTGAGATTTTTGCTAAAATGCAAATGTGATGTAACATTATTTATGTGTAATTAACACATTTTTGCAAATATTCGTGTGCAAAGTTGCAAAGTTGTATATTATGCATAGGGATGGGAATAGGTAATTATTATTTATTGCAAATTATCTATCCGTATTGCGGTTTTTTGGTTAAACTTAGACATACTTGTCATCGTTAGTACAATGTAATATTCAGCTAGCATATAGTGAGGTACTCTAATTTGCATAAGTGCCTCCACAATTATTATTTATATAAAACACACATCACACTAATTTCAGTAGATGCAAAAATGTACCTATTCATACAAAAATCAGTTTTCTAGTGTTTAGCATCACTGAAAAATGAGTATAGATTTTTCTAAATGCAAATTGCAGAGTGCAGGCATAATTGCAAAAATTGACTTTTAGAGTCTTGAAAGTAGATATTTAGCGTCAATGTCAATATTCGATATTATTCTTCTGCTCTACACAAATAAAATCATCCTCACTTCGTAAATAAGAATTAGGCTAACTAATACCTAATCTAAAACTCTACTAAACTACTTTCCTTGAAATATAGTTGAAAATTGTTTGTGCCACGTTTCAAGATTCAAATTTTCGAATCAGTCTCAACTGGAGCACAAGATTTATAAACTTCATAAAATAACTCAACATAAAATTTAACTGACAGAAATTACTACAAGTACGATAATGAGAAAAAATTACATACGTACCTTCATAGTAATGAAAATAAATGAATTAATTACAAGAATTACAATTACAACACAACAGCAAACTACTGGAGTTAAATGTTAAATCGTCAATACGCGAAGTCTATTTGTATACGTAGATAATTTAAATGTAGATGATCTATTTAGAGGAATCTTTGAGAAATGTGTATTTATGTACGTATCATTGTATTGTAAATTCGATTCTAACTAAGTATAATTGTATTAGACTGATCTGTGAGATATTCATTTTTGTGAATATTGTCTTTATGTGCTACTATACTACACTAAATTACTAACTAACTGGTCACTGGTCTCCTTAATAGACAAAAATATTATACTTATCATGAAAATATTATGATGTGTAATGTAAACTGTACCTAATTATAAATTATAAAAGTGTAACATAATGTAACCTAATTGTCTTTAAGTATATATGTAAAAATACTAATGGGTAAAAATTATAACCTTACGTCGTAAGGTATGTAATTCATACTAGTATGAATTACACATTAATCTATGCAGGTGTGTAGTGTCTACTAATTACTGTAATTACTCTAAATATTGTCAATTTCTGTTGTATAAATGCCTTCATTGTCGTTCTAGGGCTAGATAAAATGAATCTGTACATTAGGTCAAGTCATGTACGCATTAGGTCTCTTAATTATAGTTATGAGAATTGGGAAACGCATAGTTTAAAATGACGAGACTATTACTAATGCTAATAGCATGCAAATTCAGTTTGAATTTAAGATAAATATCTGCAAAAGGTAGATTTAATAAGACTGTATGAGTGTAGTGAGTAAAAGTACCTACCTAACCTTTACATACTACCTTATCTGTTCTATCCCTTAAAGTTTCACCATTTAAAGGCTTTCAAAGTTTCTATTTCTAACTTAATTTCAAGAATTGATAATGTACTTAAGTTTGCTGTAGTATTTCAATTTCAAAGGTAATGTCTAAACAAATATTCGAAAAAGATTATACTAGAATTTAATTGGTAAATTCTGGGTGAAATTCCAAAAAATGATTATGACTGTAGTAATACATTTATGACGAAGGGAAAT
Source organism: Tomocerus mixtus (assembly GCA_034694165.1). Taxonomy (NCBI): domain Eukaryota; kingdom Metazoa; phylum Arthropoda; class Collembola; order Entomobryomorpha; family Tomoceridae; genus Tomocerus; species Tomocerus mixtus. The sequence goes on along the minus strand of JAQFYC010006416.1, from coordinate 3,821 downwards.
TACATTGTAACACGATTGATTACCAATTATTGCTATTTATTTAGACTGTTGACAATTTTTTGGTTCAGTGGTGCAAAATATTTGTAAATGGGTCATATTTTTTGGCCTACAGAAGTAAAGTCAACAGTTAATCATATTGTAATACATAATAAATATATTGTTCATTCATGAATAACCTTGCTTTTCAATTCAGGTTTCTAAGTTTCTATAAGTAAACTAATTTATTTATATATCTGTACCTTCTGTAACTTTAATAAGGTGTTAATTACTGTACGTTTTCATTGTGAATGTATTAGTACCTATTGAAGGACGTTCTTCAAATCTCAATTGCAACCTATTCTATATATATGTTAAAAACATTTTGTTACAATTACATTATTTAATGGTTGAGTTGAGATTGACAAGTATATACAAATTAAAATTAGATGTGAACGCATGTACAGACTTTGTAAATAATATACTTAAAGTAGCTACGGTGGTAAATACGTTTAGAATTAAATAAAAACTTGGGAAAGGTTAAGAATGCATATAAATTAGCTAGATTTGTGTAACAATTAAATTATCTAACTAATTCTAAGTGTATATAAAATTTCGCATAGTTCATAGTACATATAGGCAAAAATCAGTGGTACGTGTACATATTATACGAATAGAGTACCTAAAAGTAAATACTAAATTGTAATGTAATTGAAGAATTATAAATATAATGCTGCTTACTACTGATAAGTAAACTAAAATGGACATCTGTATGTGTAATAAAATAATGCATACTATACTTAAATGGAATAAAACCGAATGCACCGGGTCAAATATAGAAATATCACCAGTTCTCTTATATATTTCATTTTTAGCTTACTATTTAATTATACCCCTATTGTACCAAACTAACTTTGAAATATCATTTAACTCATTTACATCTCATAATCTCATCTAAAGCTTAGAATTCGTTTTTACAGCAAAAAAGGAGCTTTTGGAATTTACATATCCATTTAGATACCAACATAATAATTTATTAGATCAAAAATTAGTTTAAGGACATACCCTGTGAATTTAAGGGAGTTATTGCATGAAAAGTATTCGGATATATTTCCTGAAATTTTACAAAAAATTGTTCGCACCAGGGATCGAACCTGGGACCTTCTGCGTGTTAGGCAGATGTGATAACCGCTACACCATGCGAACTTAGATGAAGTAGAGTGCTCCTAAAGCATTATATAAACTAACTGCATACAAAACTAAAGGTGATCGCCAATGCTATTGAAGCTATAAATTGTGGTGCGATAAGAGAAAGTAGTGCATTTAACTAATACAAACAAAAATGTTACAATTATAATCAGTTTGACCACTTTTGCAATACTTTAGGTACTTTTAAGCGAGTTACGATGCATGAACTCAAATACATACGTATAGTACATACTACATACTAATAGCTTAAAGCTTACCTATGCATATACATAACGTGCCTTTGTAGATACATAACACGTGTGTACACTCTTATAAACCTAATAATGCTAAAGGTAGGGGTTGTAAAGATAAATCTCTACGGAAAGGATTGGGATTAACCATAATGCAAGTAAGAGATAGTATTTATAGAATGCAAAGGAATCTATTCTATACAATTGTTATTATAATAAATTCTTATGGTAAATATAGTACAACTTTATGAATTTACAGTTTCTATTGTTTATGGCTATTGAATTATTTACAATATATTATTGTGTATGCTTATTCGTATAGCATATTCTGTGTAAGAGTAAGAGCGTTATTTATAAACGTATTTCCGTAAATAGAATGGAACGTTTGCCTTAATACACAAAAATCTAGCACTGGACATACAATTAAGCTAAAATCAAAAATTTAATATAAGGAAATTCACGTAAAATGGAAATCGTAGCTATATTGAGTAGTTTTCTCTAAGCAAAATGAGAGACGCTTGTTTGCACAGAATTGTCACTCAGCCCACCGAGTTTAAGAACAATTTTTATACTATTTTGTAAATGTGGAGTTCATATTAATGCTGAATAGTGAATAGGAAAGTGTATAAGGAATATTAAAATAGTCTACAAAAGTCAGAAACAATATCATTGCTTTCGTTTAGTTTTAGGACAATTTTTGATATTTTCTGCTTTCTACTTCTACATGTTAATGGATATAAGGAATTTAATTAAATAGTAATGGTAGGATAAATTAATTTAATAAACTTATATATTAAATATTTTTAATTATGAAGGTAGCATATAGGGAAGTTTACACAGTTATAAGGATAGATTGTTTTAACATGTAATTTGCTACTAAAATGGTTTTAGGAATGACCAAAGAATCAAGCAGAATAATTCAGACCTTATTTTGTAGTATACCAAAATTCGTTCATATCGCAGTAAAAATCCCAAGTAGCTGTAACTATTTCTACTTATCGCTGCTTGAACTTTTTAAGGAATATTTTATTTATTTATAAACACTTTTAGATAATTTACGCTTTTTACACTTGTCTTTCAAAAAGATATCTTTTTATACAGGATATTACCCAACTCGAGATATTTATTTTGCCCGTACTTTTATTATATTGAGTATTTACTTCAAGTTAAACAAAAATGTTATGTTGTTGCATGAAACCACAATATTATATGTTAATTTCTATAATAGAAATCACAACACTAAACAAATCCTAATTTTAGATATTACTCTGCAATTGGCTACTTGTACCAGCTTTCATAAAATAAAATTTGCATTTCATCGATACAAAAATGTTAAACTTCTCTGCCTTCTCTCCCCCTTCGTAGTGCAATGACATATTTGAATATTTTCCCAAATTAAACTTGCCATCTTGGGTTTCTGTCGATTTATCAGCCAAGAAATTCGAAAACGGAATGAGACTTTTTCCCCTTTGAGTATATTCAGTGTTGTATTACGACTGTCAATGTAAGCTACACCTTCGTCTCCATTCTCCCGTACCCAAATATCCTTCCCCTTAAATATTATAATATTTTTTATCATTTATTAGTCCAGACTAATATTGTATCTACATTATTATAATTCTTAACAAATTAATATTCTACACAAATATACATTAATCAGTTGTTATATCAATCTTACTCCTATGAAAGCAAATGGAACGTCTGTTTTTAATTCTGCATGCCATTGGCCCATTAAATTCTTGGGGGATCTGAATGTGACATTAGCTAAATAGCTTTGTTGAGCTTCTTCGTCCTTTTTGTAAATTCGGGAGCAGTCGAGACCATTAAGTCCTGAGCTGGACTTTAGTGTTCCTATACCTATCAATGCAATTAATACCAAAATAAAATTGACGAAAGTATTCTTCGTCATTTCTGTAAGTATTTAATGTATATTTTAGCACCTCAATATTATTCAATAAGGATAAAGATCTCTTGTTCACACTTTTGTAATGTAATGTATGTTATTCATATGAAAATAATTATTCTGAATAACGGAATTACTTAATTATATACATTATATGGTTAAATATGGATGTCATATTTATATCAAATTATTCCAGGCTATATGAAAAATGACAAGGTTAAACAAATCATAACATAATAAACCATAAAACGTATATATTGTTTCCCACATGTGTTTTTCTCCATAATTAGTAAGGTGGTGCAGTTCACTCCCTGTACAAGGATTCCAGTATAAAGGAATTTCCCTATATGTATCAGATATTCGAGTTTTCTGTTTGTATACATGTAAAGAAGCCTAACACGGGAACTAAAAGAGAATACGGATATAAAAACTTATCATAAAAGGAAAAAATCGCTAAAGGGAACATATTTCTCACAACCTTTGTGAAGAAATACGTGTATTTA
>JAQFYC010006415.1:0-12255 GCA_034694165.1 Tomocerus mixtus | reverse complement strand
AGTAGGTATAGTATTTTTTAATAAATACCTAAGTGGAGCAGTGATAAAGACAAAATCATTAAACTGATTAAGCACTGTGTGTGCTAATGATTGGATTGAAATCAAATTATTGAAAAGGGATTATAAGAATCATACAGAATTTATTTCAGGAATTAATAAATATTTGTGTTAGAAAAACTAATTTATATATCCGCTGCAACTATTCTTCTTTTTGGCATGCATATTTTGAACATAAAATTACAGATGAAATCAAAATTAGTTCTTTGAGATGCTTCTGGTAGCCAACATTTGGACATCAAATTGTTTCTAAAATAAATTCCAAACAAAACGACTTAGATAATTTATCCACTTGAAATTCAAGCTACATACTGAGAGTGCTTCAATGTTATTCTAAAAGGATAGTTAATCCATAATCCATATCCACTGTCCATAGTCTATTACATTGCAGCAGAAGAATTTTTTGGCTCAGTCAACTGGGAATTTTTGCCTTCAATTCGCTCAAGAAGATTATATGGCTCAGAAATTTCAGAGTATGGAATCTCGCCCAACGAAAATATTTCCCAAATTGTCACTCCGAATGACCAAATGTCACTTTTATAGTTAAATGAAGAGCATTTTAAAGACTCCAGAGAAAAGTGTCGCCAGGGCCAAGAACACTGCTCATCAATGAAAGGAGTAAATTACGAAATCCGTATTTGAACAGAAATTATAAAATAATTTTCCTTAGGAAGGCATTACATACTATATCTTTCTCCGCAATCTCTAATATGGAGCCTTTGCCATTCATCAAATATGGAGCAACATTGAATTCGCTTATTTTCGCTGTATTATCAAAAGTTAACAGAACATTTTTACAACACAACGCTCCGTGAAACATCTAAACGTTTTTGAAGATAAAAATCGAGTAAATCATTGTAAAATTTGAAATTACAAAAGTACCTCTAGGTATGATTAATAGTAATAACACTTACATTCTCCTCATGCAGAAACTTCATTGCGCAAGCAATCTCATATGCCCATCTAATTAAGTGTAAGCTATTTAAACAATTTTCAGAATTTGAAGAACATTTGCTGTTTTTGAAGCTCATTTCAGCGCAAAAGTTTTCCCTGTTTTCTTTTAGGTAATTAGATAGATTTCCATTTTCAGAATACTCCGTGATTATATAAAGTTTACCTTCAGAATTTAAAATTTTGTACTTACTAATAATTAACGAAATATAAGCTTAATAGTGCATTTGTACTTTCTAGGCATGTAGGCTCATTGAACATTTGCTTTACCTTGAGAAATGTCATTTGTACAGGCTCCTAATAACTTTACAATGTTTTTGTGCTGACCAATCACCATCATCACTTTTAATTGACGGAGAAATAGTTTAAATTCAGAAGTGCAAATGTTAGGTTTATTTTTCTGCAAGCTTATTGCGGTTTTCCTGTTTTTGTCGAAATATAAAGCTTTGTAAGACCTTCCGTAAAACCCGTCATCAAGGCATGGCTTATAGTCCACTGTGCAGGTGCATTGGCCAAAGGGAAAATTCCCAATTATAAATAAAATTCTTAGAGAAATGCTTAATTAGATAATAATTGTTCTTTTCCATGGGCAATTATCCTTAAGTACTAAATACGTGCCACTCTGAAACCCTCAAGTTAGCATACCACATACTACTAGTAGTTAGCATTTATATACAAATCCAGGAAGACTTACATATACTCAACCTTTGGTAGGATATTTCATAGTTTTTGTCGTAAGGTATAGACTCGGGATCTTTTGCTTTATTGTTATAACCACTCAATTCCAGTTTGGGGATTCCCATTCTAAATGAGTTGATTTCATTCACAGTTAAAATGATTTGTGTCACATCTAATAATGTTTCCTTTGATCTGTGTAATGATCCTATTAAATTTGAAACGTGCAGGATACAATACATTAGAAGTACTACTGATGCCAAAGACAAAGATATAAATGTTGGTGTCCCTTTAACTAGGTAGAGCAAAAGAGGAATCGTTTCCTTGGCCAGAGTTGCCACGAAGAATATGCAACAATGTTTCAATTTTCGCTGAAAAGTTATGCAGTGTCAATTTAAGTACACAAGTTATATGCAATAAATAATTACAATGATTTTGTTAACCTCCGTAACTCCTGATAGCAAATAAAGTCCCAGTAATTCTTGTGCTATTGACTGAAGGGAATTTATAATAGTAGCTCCCTGAAAATCTGTAAGCAGAAATTAGCTGTGATATTTTAAATATTTTGTAATTAAATAGATCAATTTCAAATATTTATATCACTCATATCAATCCCCATCAATCCCATTACCATATTCATTGGAAAAGAAAATTGCATTCAAAACAATGTAGACGGAGGTCAATACATCATTCGACGAAGTCACCTACAGAATAGTTTGAGAATATTGCCTTTAAAATTCTTTAGCTCTTGAAAATGTATTGATAGCTAGTTTCTTGATGTTTCTTACTATGAATTGCTTGACTGCTTAAATATTTTATCTACTTTCAATAAATTGCCATGATTTAAAATGAATTTTACCTACCAGTTTGCTTATTGAAATCAACTGTATTATTCCAGTAGACATGGGAGACATTTTGAAAGATAATATTTGGACGTTTTACTGAAAAGAACTGAAAAGCCAACTTGAAATGGCTGTCAACTAAGTAAAATTGGTTATAAATAATTTGCACTAAAATTTTAAATGAAGTATAAGATAGTAGTATTGCTTGGTCATACTACATACTTCCTCTATATGATTTTAACGATTAAAGCTACAGCACATTTCAATCAGGGAAATTTTGTAAGTTCTACTTATTGTTAGTTTTCCTTGAACACTCCAATAAAACATTGGAAAATTCTTAGCTGCATATGGATGGCTTAACAGCTAAAGAAGTATTATTCGCATGTACTGAACAAATGTCAAATAATGTTAAATATCTGACAAATATTAAAAATGCATTTTAATATTTCATAAGTTTGGTTTATTTGGTGTTTTTTGAAAATATATTTTGATTATATAAGCGACAAATATGACAGTATTATACAGCAAAATACAATCAGTTTATATTGTAGATACTCTGAGCGTTTTCACCTTTCATTCTATATCTTGAATTCCGAATGAGCCTTGACAATGCACAACTAAGGAAGAAAAATTGGGTCTTAATGTGTGGTTGTGGTTAATGCATGCGGCAATAATCTGGCATCTATATGCAATTACACAGGATATAAATATTATTCCAGAATCCAAAAATTGCCTAAATATTTCATGGAATTAATGCAGGATTACTTATGTGAGGAATCTTACACATCTGGAGTCCCATATTTAGGGTGTTCGAGTTTCAATTTTCCGGATTTTAAATCATCTACCAAGGAAGTATTCCAATGCATGTCCTTAAATGGTATATCTCCTAAAGTAAATATTTCCCAGAGCGTAATTCCGAAAGACCAAACGTCAGATTTCTCAGAGAATTTCAAATCTTCTAAAGCTTCTATGGACATCCATCTCCAAGGAAGAGGCTTCTAATGAATAAAGTTATATTTTCCCCAGTAATTAATAATATTATACATATTCTGGGAAATTGATCAGTTTATCTTGATAATATACGCATATACGCATACATACACAGTAATAAACACTAATAACTAAATCAGAATCTCACCTCTTCGTACTCATTGCACCTTAAATAGGTCATATATCTGTATAAATGCAAAGACAAACCGAAATCGCTGATTTTTACAGACATGTTTTCGTCCAGCAGAATATTCCGGGCTGCCAAATCTCCATGTATTATCTTTTAATTACAATATAATCTATTTAACACTATTTTAAAATGTTCATTAACTAGATTAGTTGATAAGTATTTTTCATGTGAAAACCTTTCTTGACGACAAATATTCCATTCCTTGGGCTATTTCAAGAGAAAATCGAAACAGTACCATAAATGAGCAATTTGGCTGCCCAATATTGGTGTAATATCTATCAGATTCAAAATCGTCATTTAGCCTGTTGTGGAGTAACAATGATTGTGTTTGCAAATCACAAGAATGGTTTTGCTGGTGCAAAAATAAGTGTTTGTTTTCTCGCAAAAAGCTTTCAAGATTTCCATTGGAACAAAATTCCAAAATGAAGCAAAAACTAAAATCTTCAAAAAATACAACGAAACTTTACAATATAACTACCTACATAGGAAAATAATTGCAATTACGATTTCTCAAGACACCCATAAATCAATCAACCTTTATCACTTTGATCTTGATATATTCCGAAGAATTCTACAATATGTTCATGTTTCCCAACGTAACTTAACATTTTAATTTCTGTGTGGATCCCTTGAACATATTCTTCTTTCGTATTCGTTTTAAGTTTCTTAATTGCGACTGGAATATGGTAACTCCCTTCTTGCAATCTACCTGCAAAGACTTTTGAAGACCATCCTTCTCCCACTGTCTCTTCTGTATGAAACAATATTATTTTTACTTACAGTTCCTAGCTCAGAATCAATTTTAATTTTTTAGGTTGTATTCTCTTTGTAAATTCATCACCATAAATAATATCCGAACACCCGTAAACTAGATGTTTCTCTACAAAAATACTATCATGGAGCATTTTTGTTTTTGATGATTCTTCTGTCAGATATAGCGCATTTTTTGTCATTTCGTGTCTTATTGATCTTACTAAAATCCACTCCAGCATCGAGCAGATAAAGAACAAAGGAGAAAATACGAACAAGTGAAATGGCCAATTTATTACATAGTGATGTTGCTTTTCTGCCAGGTACATCTTCCAATCAGCAAAGGCGAATATGATAATATATCTAAACATTCTGGCTATAAGAACGCATATAGGTTGGAGAATCATATACAACTTTAATGTAGCAGAACAATTCTGGACAAAACAAATATAAAAATAAATAACCATTTATTTTTGACGTTTATGCGCTTTACGCAATTTAGACAGACTTTGAATTATCTTACATTTTCCAGTCCCTTATTCAAAATATATATGATTGCAATGGAACTCACTTCCAACAGAATACCGAAAATCCTTAAAGTTAAAGTAGCTACACAGAATTAACGTCCGCATTAGAAGTTATTTTGGTTACATTATAGTTTCATCTAAGAGTAATTAAATAATGGAATACCTGCGTTAATATTGCCATCTTTTGTATACATCCAATCTTTGTAATGGAATCCAGCGCTAAACAGTGATAACACAAAATCCATCTGAAATGGAAAGTAGACATTTACTTGATGCATAATTATACTATCTTAGCAAGTAGACCTTTAGTATGCATTTACAGAGAGAACTTTAAAACTAATCCCCAAAGAAATTACTCAATTTTCAGTTTTATCCCTTTTCCGAAATTATTTTCTAAGGGGAGGGGCAGCGTAGTAGTCAGATTTTTCAAAGGCTTTTTCCTTACCGTGTGAGCTGAAATTGAGAAGAGTACAATATTATGCCGTACTTTGAAAACACATTTTGAAGTGATGGTCTTGGCTTTGACTATACTGTTCATTTTCAATTTATCAAAGTACCTACTTTTTTAAATTACTATAATTACACATCTAAGTATTTGAATGTGCAAGTAGTCAGTAGTGGGCAGGACAGGCAGAACAAATATAATATTATAGCTCGTAAAGATTATTGAGATTATAAATTCAAATCAAACCATGCAGTGATTAGACTTTCAGTGCATTATGTTTTTGCAGGTTTGCACTATATATAATATAGCACAGAAAATCAGAAGATGAAAATGAATAAAAAATGTTAACTGCAGGTCAGTTTGTTGTGGGGATTGTATTGTAACTAATATATTTAACTTTATTAAAAATTCAAATATTTAAAAGTAACTTGATTTGATTTGGTTCACAACAATTCAATGTAACACGTACATTAATATGGAATAATATTAATAAATACAATAATTATATACGTATAATGCAAATTAATATATTCCTAAATTCACTTCATAGATAAAACTGCACCAAAAATTGCATAATTAAGCCTTTAGTAAATTCTGTTTACCGTCAACACATATCTCAGAAATGCCACAAAAAAGGAAAAAAGTGACGGAAGCATTTGGTGCAGGCCTATATTGACTCATTGCAGTTAAAGTTACTTCACTTCCACTATATAAGCTTTAAGCATGTTTTCAAATATTTTCTTCTTACTTTCTGTCCAACTTTAACTACTTTAAGTATTAACTTCTGTCCAATTCATCATGTGGAGACAGTATAAGGACAACCTATATGATTATGACAATTACTATTTTATAAGGAACAATAGTATAAATCACATTAAATTGCTCGTCTTCCTGTCAACTATGTAGAGCAAAGCGAAAACGAATACGGAGAAGAATAACCACATAACTACGCACATAGTCAAAATACCAACTGGAATTAGAAAACAATGTTTTGGTATTTATCGGGGAAAAACTCTGAACAGGAAAGGCTTAATTGGTCGTTTGAGAATATTTCATCTAGTTCATTAAGTAATTACATTCCTTAGAAAAGGAAATCATTGTAACAAATACGTAATAGTAATTCCTGATTACTTTTAATGCATGCAATATTATGCAAAGTATTGTACCATATAAAACGAATGCACTTAATTACTAAAAAATAAAACGACATGCTATAAAATTAACAGGTAAAAATTAATTAGCATAAGTACACAATTTATAGCCCCATAGATATGTTTATTATATATTTAATCAGATTGTAACATCAATGAAAGTAACACGTAATTTTTTCTTCTAATTATAATTACATATAAGTATAGGTTGTGGATATATACTAGAGGTGGGTATTCATTAAGCATTTTGAATATTGTGCTTTACATTCTACCTTCAACGTTATAACTAAAAGTCAATAATACAGATATAAACATAGTTAGCAAAGTTAGCATCCATCGAAATATTATAAAATTCGGCTGGGTCCCTTAAGAAATGCTATCAATGTCAGTGCCAGTCATTATTCGTCGGTATCCAGAAGTCACAAAATTGTAGATCTCCCAACTCATGTGGGATCCACAGTCCAGTAAAGAATACTGAAATATGTTTAGTGCATAAGAGGTATAATTTTGTAAAATATTTGTCCTGACTAGTGAAAAATATTAATTTTTTTTGTCTCAGAAATATGGCTCAATAAAATGTATAATTATTTGTGTGCTTTAGTCCTTTGCTTAGTCTGAAACTTACCTTAATATTTTGGAAAGGGCATAGCCATCAAATGAAGTCGTTAAAATTAATTCACACACGGAATTTGTCATTGCGAATTTAGTCTTTAAATATTGACCATTAAACAGTTCATCTGGAGGATGAGGGAGTACCCTCTTACGTTATCCTTCTGTCAAGTAGTCTGACAACCTAAAAATAATGAAATAATTTTTGTTATTATTTATCTTATAAATTCACTGAAATAATTTTAATTTCCGTGAATTTAGTAAATATTGAAACATTGTTATTTTGTTTCGCATTATTATTGCGTTTATGTTACTCCAGCGAGTACTACTACTTACTTACGATTTTTTATTTTATTGTCTATTTAAGCGCAATTCTAATTTATTATTGACCTACAGTAAACTCAAAAGCAATGTGCTGCAGTGCCGGCTCCAGCAACATCATTTTGGGAATCTAAACTAGAACGCGCCTCTGGCTGGATTGTCGCTGCCAGAGATTGGGTACAAAAAAGACTAAAATGCAGGCATAACTAGCCTATAGTAGCTATATGCCTCGACTATAAATAAATGAAATGGTCTGAACAGTTCATAAAATTGTATTTCCATATAATATGCATAATATATGTAAATGTAAGTAAGCAAATAGCAAAGCAAGCCTATAAATACATTCTGTACCTTGTTCGGCTTGTCCCTTACATATTATTGGTCTTGTCCCTTTTTACCTATGCATTGCATTATTATGAATTGTAGCAATACAAATAAATATTATGCATACCTATGCTTATGCTACGTAAAATTGAATTTTTGGAAGCATTAGAAATAGCTTTATATATTTTTGAACTACTTAGTATATACGTAAATATTTCCGAGTTTTGACTTTATTTAGCATATTATGAATTTTTATTCTGTTATGTTAAATATTGCCCATCTATCAAATAGCTACATTTATGGTAAACGTACGGTCTTAATTATGTATTAGCTATAAATACATTTAATGTGTCCCGTTCCTCAAATAAGTATGAACCATGTTATATAATAATAAAATTCTACTTCTGTTGTTACAATATTGCTAAAATGCTTATGTAATACCTACTTACTAAACATGTCATAACTAAATAGCTTGCTATTTCCCTATTCACTATTACTAATTAATCGGTAACTATTTATTTTATTTTCTGGTTTGTACCGTTTTGCAAGCAATTTGTCTATGTGAAGTACAATAACTACGTAACGTAATGAAATGATGTAAAATCATAACTATACTACGTGTACAAAAAAGTTACTTATTTACTTTCCTACTCGTAACATGACTCACATTACTCACATATTGCATGCACCTAAATATTTTTCTTTGGATCATGTTTAATGATATTAATGAATGAGCTACATAATAGGTAGGTAAATAAATGTATAATATTGTTGTGTGCTGGAACCTGGATTTGGAACCATAATATACGCTTTACAAACATGTAGTATTCCTCTTTTCTTTCATCTTCATCTCAAAACTAATTCCAAATTGCTGGTTTCCACGAATTGAAAAATAAGGCTTGGTATGCTAGGTACTACAATTAGCAATACAGAAGTAACTCAACTTTAATGCAACTAAACTAACCTACTACACTACTAAGTACTACTACGCTGTATTGTTATGTACTTTAAAACATCAATAAACACGTAGCGCACAATTTACATTACATCAGATACATTCGCACAGAACAACAAGCACACGTAAGCTTAACAACAAATGCGATGAGTAATCCTACAAACGATTGATACGATACGGAGTATAACATAGGGATGAAAGGATTAGCCTTCTCTTAATGTTTTCAATGAGAAATGATGCAAATGCTTTCCGGAGTTACTCTTGCAGCTTTTGAATGCAATTCTTGTGTATTGATATTACTATTTATGTCTCATCTTGTTTTTCTCAGTGTAATACATTGAATGTATGTAAAATAGAATTTATGAACAGATATTCTGTGAAACATATACTGGCAATGATAATACTCACTACATCATTCTGTACACACAAATACATATTACTTATTATACCTTAAATAAAATACTGTACCTGAAATTGATCGATTTGTAAGCATTTTCGAAACGTTAGTGCATTACCCCATGTTTACATATATGCTTTTCATGGGTACACGTAATGTTATTGCCGCGTTGGAACTTTTTGACTATATAGGCAAGTAAAATTGAAGGTTTGTCAACTAGTCTCATCAAAATCCCCTAACAAGTCCGACTTATAACCTCGTCTACTATATACTGAACACTACTTCTTCTTCTTGACAGAAGCTACCCTACAATATTTGTAAAGTTCCTTACATAGAATTGCAGAAGTCATCTTCGCAGTTTGAAAATCTACACTTGTAACGCTACATAAACATTACAAATTATTCTGTCCCTGTCCTGTGATACTTATTAGTATTTTATCGACTTCTGTTCGCTAAGCAGTATTCAGTGAACCGTTTCAAGTTTTTAGTGAGAAAAATCTAGCAACAAAATGGGTCTTATATTTTCTACCATTCTGGACCGATTATTTGGCAAAAGACAGTTTCGAATCGCCATGGGTAAGATTTTAAGGAAGCTTTTAGTTTTACGTTTTCATGTCTCCATTTATTTTGTTTGATTTAATAGTTGGCCTGGATGGTGCTGGAAAAACGACGATACTTTACAAACTGAAAATAGGAGATGTTGCTCTTACAATCCCTACTATTGGTATGAACTTAATTCAGTACTTTTTTCATAAATTCTTCTAGTATATATGTAAGGAAATCCATGGATTGTACAATAGTGCACATATAGATTTGGAGTATATGTATGTAATTAATATACTTGCATAGGATTCAATGTGGAAACTGTGGAATACAAAAATGTCAGCTTTACAGTTTGGGATGTCGGTGGCCAAACAGTCATTCGCCCGCTATGGCAGCATTACTACCAAAATACAGAAGCAATAATTTTCGTCGTTGATTCAATCGACAGAACGAGAATTGGGGAAGCTCGAGAAGAATTGCATTCTTTGGTAACTACTGTACTTTCAATCATACCGACAGATATTTCAGTATCAATAGAACAGGAGCAACAATTTATTGTATAAATTAATCTTTATGTATAAGGTACAAAACATTTATCGTAATATTAATTATGGGAAAACATCATTTATTTTCACAGTGCACAAATGATATGTTAAGAGATGCGGTCATCCTCATCTTTGCTAACAAACAAGACTTCCCGGGTGCTATGTCTGTTGGAGAGGTCACGGATAAACTAGAACTCAGATCCATAAAGAATAAAAAGGTTTGATATTTTAATGCAGTAATCAATGGCTTAGATTTTTTTAATCTAAAAAGTTTTATTTCTATTATTTCTAGTGGTACGTCCAGTCAGCCAGTGCAACTCGAGGGGATGGACTTTATGAAGGTCTTGATTGGATTTCTTCTGAATTGGCTGCTTTACCGAACAAGAGAGCATAAAAATGGATTGGGATATTCGTAATGCTTACTACTTATTAATAGGATTAGTTTATAGTTAGTAAATAATTTTGAAGTGTACTAGTTGCGTAGATCTCTGTTTACTTAATTTAACAGACCGGACACATTTTCTCCTTCAATTGTTAGCCACATTTAAAATAATAGAGTTTTGACATGACTCGTCCCGTTATGATAATGACAATGTAAACGCACCGCGAATAATAACCTTCCCCAATTAAAGCGATAGAACTGGAACAACGCATTTAAACTTTTCGACAGCTTTAATTCATAAAGTGGCTTGGCTAACCGAAGGTGTCTGCTTAATGTCTATTTTAAGTTTCCAGTACTACTCTATAATTTTTTAACACTTAGGTAGCTTTTAATTAATGTGCATTGCAGCACTTTTAGCAATTAAGTCAAGGTCACCTACTTACGTAAAAGTTAAGTAAAAGCTAGTCCGTTCAATAGTATTTTTAAGTGTTTTTTATTGTTTTTGAAAACATTACCTTGCACAACACACCCGCGGTGTGTTGTCATATTTTGCTCGAATTTCTCTTTTAATTCAGGACTCAGAACATATTAACTTTTTAGCTAAATCTCGTAATAAATATGTGGTATTCATTATAAATGTATTCCTTAAGTTTAAGGTTATGTATGCGGTTATTCCTTATTAAAAACATTGTATAATATATGACATTAGTATTTGACTACTTTTTAGTATGGAGAGTGGAATACATACATTAATTATTTTTGTAATAAATGTTAATATTGTCTAATAAGTTGTAAGTTGCACTTGTATTAACTTAATTACCCTATTTGCATATATTTTTGTGATGTCCATAATTTTTTATTTCCTAAGATCATCTATTTATACGGTCTAGACAATTACAGTAAAGACGTTTACACGAATCACTTAAATATTAGGTAAGTTATGTGAATAAAATGCCTACTTAAACATAAATGCGTATTTGTAGAGGAATTTATCATGTTTTATTTTTAACAATGACACAATATACAATTATCTACAAGTAATATCATAGTATTTAGCATACTTTGTTGTGTAGGTAGTAGGTACATCTGTAGCTAAATAAATAAATGCTACCTGTCTGCGTGTCTACATAAATCAACTTCAGATGTTAGTAAACATTAAGCAAATAGTTAATTAAAATTTTCCGTTGAGCTTGACAAGCTTACTGTTTAAACAAAATAGTACCCAGCCCACGTAGCAATGCATTTTGATAGCATACATTTAAAATTGTATGAAATAAGTCATAATACGATATTATGTGACCATTATCATTGAAAGATCAAGATACTACAAAATATCTGTAGTTAGTGTTTGTATGTGTCTATCACTACACTATCACTCAAGAGTAATGCATATAGCTTAAAAACTCTAACATTAGCTTAAATATGACCAACATATTGTCATCAATACCAACAATGTTCTCGTGTCATATTCATTTATTTATACACTATCAATAGAGCGTCAAAGCGAGGACAAAATCTTCGTTAACGAGAAAAAATCTCTGCTGCAAGTGTCAACATGCAAGAGCAGTGTGTTTATTTACCATTTACTACACAAAGACATT
>JAQFYC010006414.1:0-12255 GCA_034694165.1 Tomocerus mixtus | reverse complement strand
TTATTCTTTATATCACGATAAACATTTCCAACGCTGATTGCTCACAAGAGAATCTTTTGATTGACGGATCATTTACCACTATACATACATATACGTTAAACTAACGAGGTACCTATAAGTACATTGTAATACCTACAGATATAAGTACTTATTTAATGCTCCTTTTATTACATACGCAATTTTTTAGCAGAATACAATTATTTATCCCTTATAAAGTTATATTTTAGTCGCCCACAAAAATTTCATGAACTTTTAGACCTAATCTTCATAAATTGTTCATCATTTACTTACTTATGTTATGTTATCTGTAAATATTTATGATTAGTATTCTGCCAGAGTAGATAAGTTTAACTAATATGCAAGGCAATGCCTTTGACATGACTTGACCACTATTTTCTAGTATTTATGCAATCCTAGTAAGCATAAGTAAGTAAATGAAAGAATGAAAACGAAATGCAGAGGTTTGGTTCTGGGTTCCGTGAACGAAACATCTTTTACACTTTTAATGAAATTAAGCACGTGCTTCTGCTTACTACTTAACATTAGTTAGCTAAGTAGTAAGTAGTAACTCCTCACCAGAACCAGACAACAGACACATTTAATTCCATAATATATGTATAAGCGCATAATAACATTGCGTGCATACCTCTAGCACTTGTACATTTCCATTCATGTGATGTAATAGTGAAAAATACACGAAACTTATTAGATATTTAGTTATGCTTATCCAAATTATGTGAGCATAAGCTTTTATTTTATTATCCAAACACATAAGTAGGCACTTACTGCAATCATCATGAAAACAGATGCAGTTATTTGATAGTTAACTTAACAGTCAACATTTACCAGATAGATTTTGAAGATTTATTTTATTCATTCTACTATACAATGTACAGAAATATTATTCTTGTTGCATTATATAAAGTGTTGTACTGATAAAAGCCATATTCACCCCGTTTACACAGACCAAAGGCAACTAATGGCCAAATTTTCATTTCAATGACCATTTCTCGCATTCCTCATGTGGTTTTTAGGCAATCGTATTAGATTTACCACTCCCTTTCACACATTTATATTGTCCTTATTGGACTGTGACAGTTATTTATAGCTGTAATTTTGTAGATTGCTGTTAATGCAAGTGGAATATTCAGGTTATTATGACAAATGGCCGTAATAAAACAAATAGAATTTTCCAGTACTTTTCCATATCTTTTTGCACATTGTAGTATGCAATGTGGTATCTGATTGACACACGTTTAATAAAGTCAATTTAATATTTAGGAATTAAAATTAAGCTTTTTAGGTTGTAACAATTTTTACATATTTAATGCTATGAATGACCTGTTGCATCCTTAGCTTGTTTATGAAATGTTTACGAATTTTTGGATTTGCAATGCCAAATGAGCTTATACAAGGAAGCCGAAGGCGATTAGTTGAAGTTGAAGTCGATTTGTTGCAGAAGCAACTTTTCTGATCCATAAATTTAAATGAATCAAAACACGATAAAATAAAGCTTATTAGAGCTTATCAATATTTAGGTGTCAAAGATTATTTTCATCCAAAGCATAAATCTTCCTTTACATTTGCTCCATAAGTTGCATTTAGTTATATTAATCTACATATTATGGTATTCTGTATAACAATGATAATATACTTAATATGATTTATCAGCCCTGATAATAAGTATAACTACAAAATACATAGTAGGTTAGCATATTAATAATATCAGATAATTAGTGCAAGAAAAGAATCACACAGTGCATGATGTCCTGTGAACAATTAAATATGTAAAATATATTAGCATAAGTAGAAATGGAGTATATGTACTATGAACGATTTGGATACAACAAGATATAGAACAATGAGCTAACAATAAAGCTTCTGAAGTAGATACTACTAGCAACACTTTCAATTTCATTTTGGCACACAGTCAAATACCATACCTACAAATATAATAAACTCACCTACAGACAGACAAAACAGCATCTTATATAAATGTGTCCATATTTTATGTTTGTACAATTTACATAATATTCCTCATTCTTCTCCGATTTCGTTATCGTGTAGGAAAGATCCACGATTACTTTTAACGTTCTGTAAACTATGCGATGAGGAGTGTTATAAGTTGTTTAAAGTACTACCAGCAACTGACTATAACAAAATAATTCCTGGATTGGATGCCCAACAAAGAGTGTCGCGTCTCGCTTGCTTAATAACCCACTAGTTTAGTATGAAACTCTATATATGTAGGAATTCAGTACATCGTTCGTAAATTAAGAACATCCCACTTGCAATTGTATTCTAATTGTATGTAAAAATGCATAAGGACATTATTGTTATATCAGTAAGACACGAGTGTAACATCTTGGCGTATTAAGATCCTAATCTTTATTGTCTGTAGGTATGTAAACAACAAATATTAATTCAAAAAGTAATATGAATTACATTTAGCAAGTAGGCAGCAGGCAGTTCGTTATAAAATAAAGTAAATAAAGCAGTTAATAATTAAGTAACAACTATACCTTTAAATAAGTAAGTACCGAGCTATTGAATTTGAAGAGCCGTGTCTTGGCTGTAGTAATGTGGGACATTGCATAACATAACCTAATAGCATTAACACAAGGAAACGAGTGAATGAACGAATGAAACACGTTTTTAAATAATTTCTATCCATTTCTTATGCGGCCAAAGTGCTTATGTATACTTTTATACGAAAAATATACTTAAGTACGTATGATCATAAAGAATTCATAAGAAAGACTGTTTGTATTTACCTATAATAACTCAATACACATGAGCTAACGACTTACAAGACAACTAACTCCACATTCTACAAAGGCTTTTGGCTTAGCTCCTTCGTGAGTTCTTTTCTGAAGCGACACGATTATTGGCACGCTGCTCTTTTTGTCTATTCCCTGTTTGTTTGCATTTTATTCGCAAAGAGACAGTTTGTAGTAAGAAATGTACACAAATAAACTACAATAATTTAATTTTTGGGACTTTGATGTTATAGATTCCTCGTAAATATATAATAAGCTACTAAACATAATGAATTCTTGAACAAAGTGGTTTACACTACATTGCGATTGGTAATCCAGCAGAAATCTAGCTAAAGTCAAGTAAATCGGAGCTTCGCCAATTCAATGTGCAATCGCAAGTAAAAATTGAATTATTAACTGACATGACGTGTTTAACTGTAAGTTGAGCATTTTCATATAATACACAGCCAAAAAGATATTTTATAGCCCAATTTACAGGTAGGTATACGTAATACCTTTTACCTACGTATATATTCCATCTGGGAACATAATTCATAAGATAGTATCACATAATCTCACATCATAAGACATAAAGACACAAACAACTGTCCTTCTCATCAGTTACACAAATCTAATAAAAAATGGTATAAACGAGCATTATGAGATGACTATGATTTCATTAAATCTAATGTCTTCACAAATTGCAATGTAAAACAACAAAACTAGAAACATAAGTAAATTGCAATATGGAACAATGTCAAATTCTTTAAATTTCTTCATTTTTGTACATTTTTATTTCGTTACTCACCATCAGGTATTTCTTCAGCAGAAAAACTATCTGTAATTCTAAGTTATTTTTTGGCATAGTGTTGTGTTCAACTACTGTAACAGGACAGTTGGGGTCAATACTCAACAACATAACTGATGTGATGTTCCTCATTTCAAGATTTTAGCTCTTCATTATGAGAGGAAGACTGTATGAAGTATGAACTTCCGCGGAAATCGTTCATTGCAATCATAATCATAACAATAAGCTATTTATTTTACACAAGAGCTAAGAACACAAGGTCATTACAATTAAAATACGTGTAAGAGTATATCATATGCCTACAGGAGAAAATAAAAGTTACGTTACGATATTTAGAAAAGATGTATAACATTCCTACTAAAAACCTAAGCTACATAAATATAATGTTGCAATATCTGTATTCTGACCTCCATGGAAAGTAGACAGCTTAACATTTTAGTATTTTTAATGGAGGCACACGTTTTGCTAAATGAATCCCATCCCAGAAGACGGAAAACAAATTCTAAATTGCAGCAAGCACCGATAGTAATATTCATTTGAGGTATACAAGTGCATCTTCTCAATTTTTACATCTTTCTCAACAATTTAATGATCTCAAGGCAAGGTATCCAAAGTGCATCCCAACAATTTAGTTCACACATTTAGGTACTTATACAATCCACGTCTGCAAGCTACAAGATACCTTGTTATATTAATATTGGAATCTATAAATTGTGTATTTTACTTAGACAAGTAATTTGCGGTACAATATTACATATTTGTACATATCAAAAGGAAAACTGCTTTTGTAATAGTAATAATAGTGAAAAAGTGAAACTATTTTTCTGCCCTGCTAATGACAATAATAATACATGCATGCTACCAATACCAGTTCCATGAACATTGAACAAATTCTTTTTCTTTAAAGAGTTGAACGTTATTACATCATTATAATTCTACTCGTTTGTCTTTGTCCGTCTAGTTTTATGTAAGTTACTACTACTAGCTTGTTAGAAATAATTAGATACTAATATTACTGATTACAAGCGGTGCTGCCTTAAAAATGTCTGTAATAAAATTAAGGAAGAAGCCCTTGATTCAATGTCCTGTCCTCTTCTCCCTGTTTTCATTGCTCTGTTTACGAACTTGATATTTGATGCTCACATGATCACTAAAGAGTATGTAATACATAATCCACAATACATATCATTGAAAATTCTATCAATATCAAAATATCATGTATTTATTGTTTTATCTGGTCAGGGATGGTTTGTCTAAGTAATAGTAATGATACTGGTCTGGAATATTATTGGTACTACTTAATGTATGTAGGTGCACGAACCAGAACTGAAGTACCTAATGCTAAACTGATTGTCTACGTAGTAGTTAAGTAGTTACCTTGTAGGACAATTATATTTATGTGTATTCTTGTTAAGAAGGAAAAAATCCCTTTTTATTTCGATTACTTCTACCTGAATTGCTCACACTGGATTGAATTGATCTGGCTGTTTAATAAAAAGTCAAATTGCCATTTAATTTATGGCACGGTTGCTAGTTGCTTATTTATGTGCGTAGGTTACGTTACGTTACGTTATGTATGAGTCTTCTTCATTTCCTCTTTGTTCATTAAAAAATCATGCTTTGCATTACTTAGCTTGAAGATGAATCTAGTTTGTTGCGTTTGGCTTGCGTATTTACATATATGTAGCCAAAGAATAGTAGATTGTTCTCTGGAAGCGATAAGTTCACCAGAAGACTATACAATTGACAAAGCAAGGCAAAACATTAATTTTTCATGGCATCTTCTGATAAGATGAACATTTATTAGTCCAATGCAAATTCAGGTACATTTTTAGCGCGACAAAACATGACTTGACATGGAATCACAGTCCACAAATAACACATGGTCTGATCTCTAAACAATTATTTATTTTTTTTTAAGGAGATGCATACTACTTATTATTATGTATCCTCCTTACCTTACCTCAGGTACTTTACTTATCTAAAATATTGTTGTGCTGCACGTTTGCATGCAATTTCGTCTGTCTGTGCCTGGCCTGGCCTGCCTTACATAAAATACGTAAGTAAATTAAAGCCAAATAAAGGAATGTTATCTATAACGTATGGCTATGTAATCTATGTCCTTATGACTTGCATTGTAAATTGTATTGTATAATAAATAGGTAGTAATATTATAGGCTGATCTGCAGCTGAACTGAAATCTGAAATGAATTAACATGGCAAGGTTTTCATTGCAAATATTGCTCGATATGCCCATTCATTATTCGTTTGGATGGCACAATTGGCATCAAATTTGGAGCTTCACTCTGTTGGATGTCCAAGGACGGGATCACGACTTTGGTTCTCTTTTTCTTAGCTCATCATCTCACACAGGAGAGATGAGAGTGAATTCGTAAGGATGAAACTATGAATTTCCTTTCGAGTTAAGCAGATCACTTACAAGGAATTTATTATATGCTCTAGCTCTACTCTAACAAACATACTACATAACTATAACACTAATGGCCAGTCACCATAAAGTTTAAAGATGCTATTAACTATTAAGCTATTTTTCTGATTGATATAGATTTAGTCTACAATACAGAATACAGATGCATTGTACTACATTATGCATATCATTTTATATGAACTTGATTTACATTACCACTTTAAATACCTTAAACATAATAATATTGTATTTGTACCTCTCCCTCTCTAATAGCCTAGAAATATTTGGTTAGTGATGCGCGGATGATGATGCTACAACAAAACTACTACAAACGAATTCACAATCACATTCTATTCTGTATTGTAATCTAGATACGTATCTCAGAATCTCAGCTCTTCAGTCGTAAAATCACATCCTACTTTATACTTATAGCAATTCAATAATAATATATCACTGTACATATAGTGTATTGTAATTGTAGTTAGTAAAATATATTTCCTGTCAAAGTCACCCACTTTTTTAATATTGTGATTGTGATGGTCTCTGTGTCCAATGTCCAATGTCACGTCACGTCATGTCAGTTAGCTGTCCTGTCTTCCACTTTTTATCCACTCAATTATTTGCTATCAGTAACTATTTACACAAGAAAAAATGCAATAAAAATTTAAATATGATTAGCATTCCTCGCTGTTGTGTACTATTACTACAGTAAAAGATCTAAAGGTCTAGTCTAAACATAAGTATGTTTAGACTAATCACATTAGAGTAATTGACAATTCGATGAACTGCTAATCGTCTATGTCCAACTGTCCAACCAAAACCAAAGTAACCTTTTCCCAATTGTAATTGCAGTAAAGGTACTATAAACAAATTATTTCATGACTTGTCATTTTTAATGGGCTTTTCACATCTCAGACCTTATTTACATTAGGAGATAGAACAGCCACAAACACGGAGAGACAATGACAACAGGAGAAGAGGCTTGACCAAAGGACAATGCAATACACGAAGAATGAATGACATTACAAGACAGTAGCACAAAAGGCTCTTATTGTAGAAGCAATTAGTCTTTTTCTCTTACAAAGCATATATGTATGTATTGAATGTATATGTAAAGAGTAAAATGAAATATGCCATGCCAGGCCATTCTAGTATGTAAACGTATAGAATAATCTACAATCAAACACCAACGTACATGCAGAAATTGGCCGTTGGACACTATCTGTCATGTCAACGTTGCAGTAAAGTAAACTTTGGTTAGTTACGTTTACGTACAATTTCATAATGAGAGAAAAAGGGGAATTAATTTTTTCGCTGAACTGAACTCTACAGTTTTAAGGTAACAATATATGAAGTTACTACAAAAGTGGTGAGTAATTTATGACTGGGAGGGTAATAAAACATGTCTCATGTTTTCTGTTCTGTTTAGACTAGCTAGACGAGAGTTTTATGCTTAAATGCTCAAAAAGAAGGACTAATAAGTAAGAACATTTACATAGACAGCAGAATATCAACATAATGTAATGTTATACTTATACCTACTATAAAGAGACATATTCATGAACTATGGGCATTCCTGTACCTCCTATACGATTATAATATCCTGGAAAATGAAAATTAGCTAAATGTCTTCTGACTTGTTGGTCTACACATCAGCATTAACATCAGCATGCCAAAATGTAAGGAAAAATTAGGAAACCGTCAACTTGTTTTGTCTTGCTCTTGCTGAACGATGCAACGCAATAGTAACAACACGTA
This sequence comes from Tomocerus mixtus, assembly GCA_034694165.1. Classification (NCBI taxonomy): domain Eukaryota; kingdom Metazoa; phylum Arthropoda; class Collembola; order Entomobryomorpha; family Tomoceridae; genus Tomocerus; species Tomocerus mixtus. Next base: position 4,502 of record JAQFYC010006414.1, on the reverse strand, counting down.
CGTTACGTAGAGTAATAAATACAGTAATAATAATGATGGGTAAAGTATAAAGTACTTGATTTTGTGGTATATCTTGGCTTGGCCCAAAACAAGGCAATTCTAATTCAGCAGATCAGGAGGAAGGGGTTATGATATGTTATATTATATCATTCACATTCATCTTCGTCTTCGTCTGCACTATATATGTATGTAAAATGTAGAAAGAAGAAGATTAGGTATATCTTGAAGATCTGCTTGTAAATTTTTATATATAAATAGTAGAATATGTAATTCTTAGGGATTACGTGGGAATAAATGTTACTCTTCATTAGATTTGGCATTGTTTTCTATGATTTTTTAAAAGTTTTGTTATTACGACTCTGTGCAGACAAAATGATGTCATTTCATGTAAGATCTCATGAATGATAACATAACACTCTGTAATAAATGGTTTAAAAGATGGGCCTTTATGTCCTCCATCGCTCCTACATATCATCTCTATCTCTACATATGTTCTTACGCATGTAGCTATGCATTTTCAATTCAATTTCACATACAATCGTATAGGTACTCACTGATTTTATGTCCTAATCATGGTGATTCTCCTTCTCTTGCTATACTTACCTATAGCCAAACCACAGTTATTATTTTACAGTGCATTTACAGACATTGAATTCATTTGTTAATGCAAGGTGGTAATTTTATATTGCTTAAAATTACATACATAACTACTAACTACCAAGATATGTACATATGTATAGGTTCTTAACAGCAAACAAATTGTAAGAACTTAAAACATTTAATTGAATGCCAGCAGAAATTACAGCGACAGCTTTGAAAAGAATTTACTTAAATATATCTTAGATAACATAGCAATACAACAGTTACTACATAAGTATAGAGCATACACAATTTCACCAGTGCCCTTTACATAATTTGTGAGTTAAATGTAAATTAAATGTTTCTCTGACCATTAGTAAATGAATTCACAAGATGCGCCACTTTAATTAAGATCTCAACTAAATATATTAGTACGAGTCAGTGTAAATCTATTCCACTTCTAATCTTTGTCATTGCAGGACACACGTTTTGGTTTTGAACGAAATAACTGCATACGCAGAGCAGAATACTTACTATACAATTACATAGTATAGGACTGAAGGATTTAATTCTATTATCTGTACATTCATTTTCATGAACATCACAAGCACCGTAATTAGGTTTCACATTATGCAATCTCTTGTAAATGTAAAATTGTAAATATCTGTTTTAATAAATACTGAAACAGATAGTTACACATTATATTATGACTTAATCTACCACATTTACACTTACACAATACTAAAATAATTAAATGTGTCTAGAATCCAATGCAAATCGGGCAAGGTTGTTTTGTTAAAACGTGAAATTGGTATGCTTTTATTTAACCTCGTAGCACAGGGACACATTTCTAATTAAAAATCAAATTTTTTAACGTGTAAAAATAAAATGGCAAAATATATGACCTGCAATTCATATTCAATAAATATTTTCAAACTTTTAAACTTAAATTAGTTACCTTTGCGTGTAAGCATAGCAAAAATTAATTCTGTCAGTGCATTTAATTAGCGAGGTTTAGTGAAGTTTATTAAGTCACTTATAGTTAGTTAGCAAAGACAAATTACTTCCGAAAGAACATGCTCTGCCCATCCTTAAAAAGATAACAAGCCGAGGAACAGAAATTAATTAATGCAAACACGAGCTTATAAAAAATAAGTTTGTCCAATCCAATCTCCTTATCTTTTGCAAAATTTACTTATGCAAGTCAACTCACCTACTCTCAACTCATAATTATATCAACAAAACTTTTAATCTGCTGTAGATGACTAGTGCCTACCTAAAGTATCTAATAATTAATCTGTCTGGTCGACATAATTAAGTAAGCATATGCATATAATTGTAATTGTACTAAAGTACCTGGCTTATCAAAAGGTGTATGTAAATACACATTAAATATCTACTTAAAAAGTAATAGCTTATAGGTACATACATATTAAACAGCTAACACTGTATCTTCTTTGCCTTTTCAACTGCATTAAGCGTAATAGTTATGAAAATCATAACAATAAATAAATGGACACTACGTCAACATCAACCTCCTACAAGATGAACATTCACGACATGACATTCCCTTGTCAACTCCTCTTTGAGTATGTTATGTTCATTCTCCTGCACGTAGTGCAAACTGCAAATACAGATACGGAATGAATCCTAAGGGAGGAAAGAACACTCCACAGCGAATTAGCTAATCAAACAAAAGGTAGGCACAGTAGACTGTAGAACCAACTGGATTACCTCTAAATTTTTGACAAACCGTATATCACTCCATGCATCATCATTATTTTATGTTGGTATTTATTATATCATGGAAAATACCATTGTTAAAAACCTCACGATTAAGATGAAAAGCTAATCGATATAAATGAATGAACAGGTGTCTGCCTACAATGTAAAGCACTTCAGAAAAATTGTTTAGAATATTACGTATTACGTACGAAAAACGTAAGAACTTAACTTAATTACTAATTAAAGCATTTATACAGATAATTACTCTTTAATTCCTGGGTACCTACTTTTGTAGGATTGTGTATACATATATATTTGTACATGCAGTACTAAGCTATCCTTCTTTTCCTTCCTTATTCCATTTCCATTGGCAAGTTCCTTGTACATACTTAGACAGTCATTAATCTTTATGAAAATAAGACATTGCTTAATCTTATGTTGAATAAGATGAGATTTCTCTAGCGTGACTGCCTCATAATTTCATGTAATGCTTGTCTATAAAAATGAAAGGCAATGCTCAAGCGAACTATTTAAACTATGTTAAATCGTCTTTAGTAAGCACGCTGAGATTTAATTAGTAGTGGAGAAAATCCGTAAGGATTTTTAGCTAAAGTACAAGTTGCTATTGCTATGTACGGTAGATCTAATTCCAATAAGTATATAAGACTATTTACATGTAATATTATACAGTGAATTCATTCTCAACTGTATGTATGTACTACATAGACACGTGCATGGTTAAAATTTTTAAAAAAGTAAGCAAAATCGACACCAAAAATAATATATTCTTGGCTATTTCGCACTCCTGTTTAATAATGTAGCAGTGCTTTCATATGTGTCTTAATAATAATGCATATTGCATTCCTAATTACACTTTGACACATATTATCTGTATGTAGTGTTGTAAGTAGACTTCACTCACTAATGTTACCGATATACTGTATTCACTGTATTGAATAGAAATGTTTAACTACTTAACGGATCTGTTAAAGCAAACTATTTAGTAATTAATAGATTTGTTTGGGAATTTAGAGAATGCCATATAATACCTACTAAACGGAGTTAACAATTTTAGTACACAGTCATTTACAATTACTACAATTATGAAATATCAATAAATATTAACTGAAATCACTTACCTGTTCCAATTTAAGTACGTAATTGGCTACTATTACTATTACCTCACGGCCTATTGCCACGCCAATGATGTTGGCATAAGAGTAAAAGCAAGGTTTATTAAGATAAATATGAAGATATTAACTTAAATATATTCAGTAATATTAAGTATTCTAATTTTGTCGGCTACCGTTTGAGCTAAAAGATTTAGACTCAGAATTTACAACAATTAGTATGGTAAACAAGTGCAAGAGATACTTGTTGTACAAGAACAATTACAAGATTTAAGACAGATACTTTCCTTTGCTTACATGATTATCCAGGGTTACCTATTTTAAAATAACACTTCTAGCTTTAGTGTTTTTGTATCGTAATGTTTATATTTACTCTTATTGCTGACTGCATTAGAGTGTTATTTACGTTGGTAATGCAAAAGTGTAAAAGAACATAAGTCATGTGGTCATGTGAATGTATTCTTAATGTATTCCATCCTATAATAAGTATTGTACCACAGAAGAACTGTACGTTTCAATCTTTGAGATTAAACGCATCTTTTGAGTTTTTTGTGTTAGTCTAAAAGAAGCTAGTAAAACTGACGCTTCTGAAAGCCAAGCTTACTTGACATGGCTAATTACGAATTCCAAGATAAACTTTCATGACCGCCGGTAGCAATTATTAAATGAAAATGTAATTTAATGCTAAAGCATCTCGTCGTACTGTACAGTGCGTAATTTACGATGCGTACTTTACTTACACAAGACATAGTCTTCGCTTAAATTTTTATAAGAAATAAAGGGAAAAAACTCTTTTGAATTCTTGCATACGATTACGTGATGTACAATGTACATGGTATTACTTAATAATAGGGTGCTACGATAAAGTATTTGTTTCAAATGAATAGCACACTCTGCAACTATCAACTAAATATATTCTATAGCACAGAGAGCTGTTATAAATGTAAACATTTGTTTGCACGTTTATATCGATTTCTTAATTAATATATTTATTGCACATTCTAATTTTGCATGTAGTATTTTGTAGTATTTCTGATGCACTAAACCTTTGTGACAGTTACAACAACA
>JAQFYC010006413.1:0-12258 GCA_034694165.1 Tomocerus mixtus | reverse complement strand
CAATACCTAAAAAGATAATTGAAACATTTTGTGTCCATCCGGAGTTATGGCGCTAACGGACAGACGGACAGACAGACAGACAGACGGACGGACGGAACGGTCATTTACATAAAGTATTGTTCCAATACTTAATAAGGTGCTGCCTAAAGAATTTACAAAATACTAGACATTTGGGCCCGTTGGTTCAAAAGGGGGAACTCAAATGTATATGGCCAGTAAACATATAAAGATTTCCATGTTTTGCGTATCATGGCAAGTGAAATGTTTCACTTTTATTATATGTACCGCATAGCACGAGTATTTACATATGTGGACGTGTTCTGAGAGTAGATTGCAAAAATTCTAACTTTATTAATTTACTGCATTAATGCCACTTAAAATTTTTTGAAATCAAAGTTTAAGTTTAAAGATAATGAAAAGTAGATCAATTAATATTATGTTTCTGCGATATTTCATGAAGCAATTGCAGTAAAAAGATAATTGATGGTGACTCATTAAAATAAGTATATATGATGAAGTAATAGTGATGTGGTAAAATTGCCAGTCAATTAATTATGATGTATTGTGACATTTCTATCATTTCAACTCTACACATCATCTGCCTATATACATAATAGTAGGTACACTAATATTTCATAGTCTGGACTGGACTGGAGGAAGTGAATTCTTCCTTTCGCTCGCTTTCCCTGAAAAATCTATCGACAAAGAGAAAGCAACTCAAACAAAAGTTACCTATACTTATGTTAGGACTTCCGTCTGCTTACTTTATAGTCTTTCTTTACTATACAGAATATTTTAACAGTTTGTTTCGATGTTCGATGTTTGAGGTTAGTTATGTAATGCAATGTCAGATATAACTCAACTCGCTTTTAGCGCACTCACTGCCAATAAAAATGAAATAGTAGGGACGCTTCGAGTCGAGTCGACCGTAGGAAATTAGCTGTGTATGCACAAACATTAAATCAATCCTTTAAGCTGCACTCACTCAGTCAGTACCTAAATATATACATACACTACAGACTACAGATACACTAAACCCAAAGCAAATACATTTGTATACCCAAATTGGTACGAGAAATGGGAAAAAGAGAACTTTGTACTTATGTGTGTATCTGTAAGTGAACTTTCTGTATGTATATGTATGCACATGTGTGTTTGTTTAAATATTTGATGAAGAAATGAGAATGAGAGTGAACTATGTACATATGGCTTATCTTTAGCTATGTAGCTATGTATTTATAAAGTACATAGACTAATTGCTAAAACTATACTAACTACAGATGTATGTACATAAATATAGTTACACTTACACTTAGCCTAAACGTGTATAGGAAATAGAAAATGATCAATTGAGCTGTCTTGTGTAATTGCCGTCGTACATAATTTTCAGGAGAAATTGCATGACACGCCATTAGAGCCACAACCAGGCCAGTCCAGAATGAAATGAAATATCCCTACAGCTAATGCAAGTAGGAGTTTTCCTTCTTGTGTGTACTGTATAATAATTATTGGAGGCAAGGCAAGCAAAGCAATGAACCTTTACATACTTTACTTTAATTTTACTTTACTTATTCTCATCACCAATTTATCCCTTAATCTTTGGTCAGAGCAGACCACAATCCATCATTTCTATTAGTTAACCTTTGCATTTAGCTAAAGTAATTGGATTACACAGGGGCTACGTACAATTACTAAACGGTTAAGCTAAATTGAGTGCTTCCATGCATTTATGTTTTGCATTGTATTTAAATTGTCCCATTTATCAACACTATCTATGCAATCGGCATTGTCACCACATCTTTTATTATGTTGTGTTTACATCTGCTGACGGAGGGATAAATTAAAATAAAAGCAAATATTGGCCAATTTTTGATTGTTTTATGTATACAGATGAGGTAAAGTCAAAAACCTACAGTTTATGTATTGAATAATTGTAATTAGCGATTTAAATAAATTATTCGGGTATAAATGGGTAAATTATAATTTTAAGCATACTTATGCGAGTGTACTATATTAGTATATGATAATCATAGCACATTACATTAGTAGTTAAAGACGCCTAGAGGTATGCTAATGAATACTTTAACTTTAGCTCCCATTCTGCTCTAGGAATTTTATCTGGGAACAATTTGGGTTAATAACGCATAGCTTTGGTAATTTTGTGTCTATACGTATGTACATATTTGTACAATATACATACTATTAGTACATACATACCTTATTTAGGTAGGGAATTTGGTGTGTGTGGCTGTGAGAAAAATATAGAGTAAAGGTAGTTAGTGGAATGCATAGGATTAAAGTTAAGTAAGTATATAGAATGGAATTGCTACTATTTTTGGGATATGCTAGTATGGGAGTGCGACCAATCGTTTCCGATAAGGAAAGTGTTGAGTGCTGACTGTTGTTATTTTGGTTGTCGATTTGTAGGAGCTGATAAGTTGTTCTCAGAGTGCAAATTGCTGTAGAGTCCCTTTCTTTATCTGCCAGGCGACTACGAGGCTTAACTTACGAGAAATATCGGAAAGCAACTTAAAGTTTGGCTCGTTTAACTTAAATCCCTGCCTTTGCCTTGCCTCCTCCTATGTATTACTAAACTGCTAAGTAGTTCTATTGTGTTTATGTGTAAGTTCTAACTCTACATCCTCGATACCTAAATTCTAAGGAATAATGTAACATTTAAAACGAAAGACTTAAGTGAGACTGTTGCTTTTCTTTGCAACTGTATCTAGAATAACATTAAGACTTTCAAACTAGTGTATTGTAGTATATTGTAGTGTATGTAGTAGAAATATCGTTAGCGTTTTGTAGTTTGTCTAATGTTCTTAGTGTAACAGTATTTTGTGGATTGGAATGCGGCCACAGGGCCCATTCATCTAACTTACTTTGGAGGCAGTCACTTCCGCTTGGACTTTCCGCTTTTCAAATGACCAGAACAGCAAACCAAGAAAATTCCTTTCTACTGATATACTTACGTATTTCCTAATGGCTCTTATGGTTTTAGTTTTCTGAGTTAGTAGATACTTAATGTATTGTTAGGTAACTTGTAGACATAAAAAAAATGCGTTTCTTTACACAGTAGGAATTTTTAAAGGAATTTCTGTCAACAGTTTATTAATAAATTGGAAATACAAATACTAAATCAATTATTTTTGACCAAGTATGACAATTTAAGAAAAATTGAATTTGCCAAAATATTTTTAATATAATTGTAATTGCAGGTGAGATGGTTGCTGTTTCCTTAGAATAGTAATTACAATTAGTTAACCTGTTTTTAGTTTCCATTGTAAAATAATTTCGAACTACTTTCCTAATATTCCCTACAATTGTTGTAAAATAAATGCTAAAATAAATGTAAATGCTCTTTTGCACGTGCACACTTTTGTAACTCCACTTTTCTGTATTATGTATTATGCACCCAGTAAGTACTATTTAGAAAATCGTAAAAATACCTAATTTAAACTGTTACTATAACGTTTTAGAGAAAATTTTCTTTTGCATTGATAGAGAAAGTAAAATAAAGTAGGAAGAAAAGAACCACTTGAATAAATGGAGGTAGGAAAAGCACAGCTACTATGTAGAGAAGGCAGGTTTATTTGAATAAAATGCAAAGGGAAAGCAAAAGAAATCTCTCTGGCTTATATTTAGGTAGATATGTAGCTGATCTATCTTATTGTTGATAAAAGCAGTACCTATAGAAGAAGAAGGGTGGAAAACAAGGCTTTCATTTCGTGCCCGTCTTCCCTTCTTGTTTAATTTGCATTGCAAAGTGAATTCAACATGGAAATACACTACCATCCTTACACTTAAACACTACACCATCCAGACCAGATCCTTCACACAACCAAATGTCTACATCCAATGAAATCCAACATTATAATCATCCACAGTCCTTGGTTCTGTATATAAGGTAGAATTTAGAATTTAGAACAGATATCCAGACAGGACAAGGATAAGACAACCTATTTATATTTGTGCTTCCGTATTTTACGCATCTTAATAGTCCATAATACACAGGGATATATAAATTTCAATAGGTTTATATAAATCTATGTATTATTCTTTATATACTGTGGTTTCCTTCCCTTCTACTCTATCACCTCTTCACTTTACTCTAAACTACATCATTAAATGATCACAGTGGATATTTTATTCTCAACATTTTAGTACTATATATCTGTATATGTATGATTTCAGTCTATAAATGTATTACAGTACAGTAAAGTGAAAATTTTAGTGTATATCTATAGAGAGGTACCTAACACAACACCATCCCATGTTCCATGATGCTCATTACCTCAGTATCGTATTCATAAATAAATATCCTTCCTTCCTGGATACAGAAGCTCATCCTCTACTGTTACTACATTTTGTTACGTTGTTGTCTTGTCTTACTTGCTTGTCGCTCCGTTTCCCATCAAATGTAAGCTTAACTTAGTTTGAATTTGCAACATGAAGAGAGAACTTGTGTAGAAACGACTGGAGGCATCGCAGAAGACTCATATTCATTTCATCTACCGTTTAAAATGATAAAATAAGCTTAGGCATTTGTATTCCTTTTGATTAGCCTCGGTCCTCATGCAGTGTCTACAAATAAAATGAAAATTAATGCAAATGCTCGTTTAAGAGATGAGATGAGGGGTATTTTAAGTGCGGATACACAATACCCAGCGGTGGTTAATATTCTTTAGAGTGTATGTGTCTCCGTATATAGTATACAAATAAATACACACTTAAAGGCATGCAATATCTGTATATAATGTATATGTAGCTACCACAAACATTTCCAAGTGTTTTATTTCTTGCTGGGGAAACAAGAAATATTTTCGAGGCACGTTCTTCATCCTGTTCTCAAATTCTGATTCTATATCTTTTACACTTTAAGGGCTTTTTGTAAGGACACAAATACAAATGATATTCCAATAAATTAAAGATTTCAAACCTACAGTTTTTGTTAATGGTGGATTAATTATATATAGCCTTAGTAAAAAAGTTCGATGGCTAAGTAACATTAAATGTAGATTGGCAGTACATATAATTACACAAGTAATTAATTTGATGTATGTACATTTAGTAGATTCGGAGTTCCATATGATATCGCATCTGCAATATTACGTTGCTACATATACCCGTAGATAAAATATATGCGTACCTAATACGTACCTATACCTATAGGTATATAGGTGTGTATTATGTAGATTTATTCAAAATATATTCGTATTTGCACCTAGGATAGATATTGCTTGCAGGTTTTCCAATTTGACACTAAAATATTCGTGACCATTAATCAGTGTTAATTAGCAGCATCAGCAAAGTTTTAATTAATATGAACTGCTTTAATTACATGAAAGGGGAAGAATTTAATTCACTAAATTATATCATGTTACGCAAGATACACTTCTTCCAGAATATAGATGGAGAAAGTTGATTCTTGGATATTACTTCTTGTAATAATATTTCATGTGATCGCACTGGCATACTTAAAAAAGATTAAAAAGAAGATCTACTATCGGGAATGCCCCTGTTTACATATTAGTGTTGGGAATTGCATTGGGAATGGCATTTTTAATAGAAACAATGTCCTAATTACATGAATTATATATATATATGACAGTCATGATGTATACAATTTTGCGAAAATATTTTTTATATGGTTTCGATTTGCATTTAGTAGAGTAAAAATGCAGATATGATGAGATAATGATAGTGTTATATTATATGACGACAGGACTGACGTTATTTTTGTTTTTGTGTATTGCAGGTTCGTGTGATGGAGCAGCAGCTGTCAGAAGCCACGTCCAATGCAGCATCCTGGGCTATGGGAGAAGAAGCTGAGAAGCTGTGCACACTCCAGTTAGCTGTCCGAGAGAAAGAGCGAGTCATTTCCAGACTTGAGTGCCAAGTTGAAGAGCAGGTCATTTGTCTCTCATTATTGCACTTCTCCTAAACTCCTCCCCCTTTTCCTTATAGTTAATCTCTTTCTCTATCTTACTTTATATTCTACTAACTATTCTGAAGACAATCCAAAGAATGGAAATATATTATGGCTATTATAACCAAAGCCAAACCCAAGTTAAACAATGAAAGTTCCATTTTCCACTCCTTGCTTGCTTGGCTTGGGTTTCATCAAAATACACACACTTGTATGGTAAAATGAGAAATCATGAAAATCTTACAAATAAACCATTGCTATAAAGATGAAACCAAGTGGTTGACTAAATAATATCACTAAACTACCAGTTTGTTGATAAAAATAGTTTAAATAGGCACATTATAGGAATTTAGAACTGAACTCTCACATTGTCCCATGGTTTTAGTAAACTAAGGTTCATATTTTGATTTTTTACGACAACAGCTTTCCAACTATACCCCACGTGACATATGTTCCCATTTAGCAATTTGGTGGGCGTGGTCATAACTCCGTGAGACGTGTGACTGCTTTGGCTCAAAAACTAGTCAATTGTTCGTTAGAACCTATTCTAGAAACTTCCAAAAACAAAATTGTAAAAGCTAAACGATTCGAAAGCTATTATACAGTGACTACAGACAGACGGACAGCTAGGATATTTGCATAAGGTATTTCTCAACCACTTAATTAATTAAATCAACAAAATATACTTTTGGAAGTCGACTCTGCTGGCTTTTTGGTAAAACAGTGCATATCCGTCGCACAATCTTCCGATGTTCCTTTATCTGTACACGGGTCGCATTTTGTATAGTTCTGGGTTCAGGAATTCAAGTTGTGAAATTTGTAAAATCCCTTGAAAATAGTGATATCGCCTTGTGTACTGTATTCTATATACAATGTAATAGATGAGCTGAGAGATGCCACACAGGCAGATAGATCTTTGGAGGGATACTTTAGTAGAAGAGCACACAATTTCCGTCAACTTGTTCTGTCCTCCAGAAGTTGAACTAATGTGAGTCTAATGTCGAGGATTTCATTGTTTAGTTAAGTAATAGCCGAGTTGAATGGGAAGATCACGATCTAAAGAGCCCTGCCGTGTCTTGTCATACCATCTGATATGACAATGAGCTCATCTCCTTCCCCTTCCTCTCCTTCTCTTGACATTCCCTATAGTTTCCTCCTTCTCTTCTTCTCCGACCTCAATTCTTACTAATTCAAAGTTTGCTTTCCCGAAACTCCACACTTCCGTTTTATGATCCTCTATGTATTGAAAAACTACTACACGATGCACCATTTGTATTATTCCTTTATTCCTATCTTTAAAGGGGCGAAGGTTAAAAGCTTTTCACTTTCTCCATTTTTCATTAGTATTGTTTAACCCTAGAACAGCTAACATAATTTTTACCGGTTTTAGTTAGCATGGTTCAGATCTGGACCACACATTGTAAATATTATTGTGAAAACGCCATCCAGGGCTCGCAATGTGAACAGGGTTGCTCAATACAGGGTCAGTCAAGAATTAGACCTTAAATTTACTTTATTTTCAGTCATTTTAGCTTTTTACTCATGGAATTTGCAAATAATTTCCAATAAAGTAAAAAATTAGCTACTCTGTAGTGAAACTTATCATTTAAAAAAAATTCAACAAGAATTTTTGAAATTCTAAGCGAGATCTGGACTTTGTTAACTGGGCTAGGGTTAAAAGAAGAAAAATTTAACAGGCTAATACTAGTCTCAACCCTTTAAAAATAAAAAATCCCTTTGTGCTACTTGTGCAGGAATATAGTGTATAGATATCTTAATAAAATTAACGAACTCTTTTAAATGTCCAAATACGGTGATATAGGTATAAGATGTAGATGGGTGATTTATCTGTTGAGGTCAGGTCAGCTGCTCTGGCCTCGTCTGTCCAATGTGAAACACTTTTTCTTATGGCTTGGCTATCTGCCTAACTGTAGTGTTAGTGTTCTGTTGCTGAGAAATTTATGTAGGCGTGTAATGAAATGAATGGGTTAACCTGATTCTTTAAATCTACTGCTCTTCTAGGATAGATAGGTCCTGTGTAGAATGCAATGGAATAGCTATACAAGTAATAAATCCTAATGAAATATTTTTAAGCTCAGCATTGATTTGCCTTATCGAAAAAGCAAGAGCAATATAAATGGAATCAAAAAGAGAAAGAAGAGAAGAGGATATTCAGAAGGCTAAAGTATACATAGCACTTCAAATGATCCAAAGATGGTTTTGGTTTAGGTCTCTGACGTATCTTGGTTGGTTTGGCTGGCTGGTTGGATGCAATCCACGTAGAGAGGAGAAAGCTACAAGAGAAAGTGGAAAAGAAAAAATAGTTCTCCTAAGTACTTAGTACAATGGCAGACGGCTGCATGGTCATTTAGTTTCTTTACGTCTACTTCTCTTGATTTTCTTCTTTCTTTACGTATACAAGGTTAGGAAAGGTTCGGACTCCAAACAATATCCCAAACTTCTAATATAATCTCATTTCTTATATATGTCAGTGTCTTGCGATACCATATATATTATTAGGCAACCTTAAGCCCAATTCTCACCAACCAATTCTGAATAATATTCTGCATTGATGCCAAAAACAGTTTCCCTCAAAAATTGTTTTGGCGGGAAACCATGAGGCAAGTCCGGTATATGTTCAGAATATTATTCACAAGTGAAAATTAGGCTTTACAATTTAAATAGGGCATTAAAGCCCAATTCTCTCCAATTTGCACGAATAATATTGTGCGAAGAGGCAAAACATTTTCCCTCCAAAATGATTTTTGGAGGGAAAGAGTGGAGGAAAATCTGGCATCTGTGCAGAATATTATTCGTGCAAATTGGGGAGAATTGGGCTTTAATGCCCTATTTAAATTGTAAAGCCCAACTTTCACCTGTGAATAATATTCTGCAAATAGATCGAACTTGCCTCATGTTTTCGCCCCAAAACAATTTTTGAGGAAACCTGTTTCGCAAAATATTATTCAGCTGCAAATTGGTAAGTGAGAATTGGACTTCAAAAACGATAACAAATTCAATGATTATCCGATTAACGATTTTTAAAACAATTAATTGTCAATATTACCATTACGCCATGCGTCCAGGCATCAGGAAAAATGTATTTTCCAAGCAACGATTCCAAGCAACGAGAAAGCAGGCTTTCACATATAGCCACGCCAAGCTAAAACTATATATTTTCTCCATTTGGATAAATGGAGATTGTGCATTGCTTCCCGATTTTCAAGCACTGGCACCGTCAAGCCAGATAGTATTTTCGTGACTCTGGCGCATGAACTTTCTCCCTGTGCTTTCACTTACAATAGGAGATACCACTAATATATTATACTATTACCAGAAATAATACCAATGTAACGCTAACTCTACTTATAAGGGGTATACCTACTGTAGTTGAACTTATTTAGTATTTTGTATTGTGGCAGGCGGGCGGTTGTGTAATACTAAGTGCATATATCTGTAGTGTAATTTGCCAGACTTTGGTCTCGTCATTCAATCTTACTCTTCTCCACTTAGTGTTAGCTAAAATTGCAACATCTCTACAAAACACAGAAGAGAAAGTAAGGACACTGCTCCCTAATGTCCGTTATGTAATGTAATGTAGTTTACCTACCTATACAGCTACACACGTCTAATATAACTATACAGCCGAACTTCGTCCTATCCTTAGTATTCTTGTACGTACAAATTCAATAGCAAATGCCCGAAATGGTTTGAGTTCAATCAGTCTCCCGGGTTCGCCACTCTCATCAGTTCTTTCCATTTTCTCTTTTTTGTAGTTCTAGTCTGCCTTTAGTTTTTCCTACCTCTCTTTATTTGTATGTAAGTGTGTAATGCACTTTCTTTTCTTCCATCTCCTTTCTTTCTGTTGTTTTTGTCTTTCACTTTTTTCACTTCGGTTCGGTGTCAGTGCACCTCAATTGCATTTCCGACCCGGAAAGTGCAAACTAACATGTAAAAGCATTACTACTGATGTTCTTACGTAATAGTGGCTATTTACTATAACATCATTACATACTATGCATTTGTGTATACCACATTTAGAACATTTCCTATACAAAAAATTTCCTACTATACCCTGTCTGTAAAGGTGATACAGAAAAAAAGTTTCACAGTGCACCTTAAACATAAACCAACATAAAATACATAAAATGATGCTGCATAGAACATTCTCAATTTGTATATGGGATTAGTGTGGAGAATTCTATTAAGATATCGTTCTCCTAGTTAAATATTATTATGCGTGCAATCGGCATTCATTAAAAATGTCAAAAGTTGAAAGCTTCCATTTACTACACTTGATGTGATGTACAGTAATATATCTGTTGACATATTTTTCCCTTTTCTCATAAAGATAAACATGTGTAGCAGGTGCACTGAATGAAATCGAGTCAATGTAAACTAAGCTACTACAGAAATTATATTGTATGTATATTCTGTACTAAGTCTACTGTATAAATAATACGCACAAGTTTTAGCTTTTAGCTTTTTTACTTGTGTACATAAGTATGAAGTAGTTCGGCCGTAAATATTACACTACATTAGACGGCACAGCAGCAGCTGTTAGCGATATTTTTAGATTTACATAATATCTGTATCCATACGTACAGTTCAAAGTACAAATGTTAAGTAGAATGGCAAATGGTCTGAAGGAAATACAAATATGCAGGAACCATGTAACTTTTTCGACAGCCCGGCCCGTTGAGTTCAGTTCAGTAAAGACGTAAGCGTAATGGTGTTATAGATGAAAAATGTAAAATACGGTTACAGCTTACAGCTACTGCTTGTGTTGGGCTCATTTCACGGTCAATTTCTCAACAGATTCCTCCAAGTGAAATTATTTCCTTACTATTTCACAAAATCGGGCATTTTGACTTTTAGTGTGACTGCACCGTAATTGACACCTTATATATTACATAACATCATCCGTATAAGTGAAGTTCATTCACCCATTAAAACCATTTTTTGCCTGTAGGTAGTTGTAGTTCTACTACAAGATGAAAACTACAATTTTAGGTTTAGCGTTACTATATGTATTACAGACATACATACCGCTGTGCACTACGGTGGACTTACTGAGGCACATTCATATTTATATCAGACGTCATATGCAGAAGGAATATCAAATGATTTTGCATAAAACAAAAAAAGTTTTGCACACACAATTTGCTAAAGATCATTAACACGATATTTAACAAACCTTATATTTAAGTATTGCGTCAATATCTTCTGTATACAAATATGTTAGCGGATCTGGATTGTTACTCTTATTTCCGGTACAAGAAACACCTCAAAGGGAAATTGTTTGATCTGTAAAAATATCATAAAACAATATGGTACTCATAAACCTATTTTTGAGACTTAATGATATTAAACTGGGATACACATCCTAAATAAATGGCAGCTAAATAAATAATAATAATATAATATTAAAAGTTAATTCTTAATAATTCTTGCAACTTGTATCTTTAATAGGTTCAAGTTAACAAGATGTGTTATTCAACCGATGTGCGAGTTGAAATGCTTAACACTTCTTTCCCCTTTGGATTTTTACCTTTTCATCTTTTACCCTTGACTTTTTTTCCCTTTTTTCACTTCCTTTTTTTACCCAAGGTAAAAAGATGACAACTTTGAAATGCAAAATAAACTGGATTACCTAATTGTATTCATTTTCTGTATATTAAATGAATCAGTTTGTTTTATACTTATTTAGAGACACAATACTATAATACATCATACAGTGACACTACTGTAATCTGTAATACACATAGTAGACACCAAATCAAAAGAACGTACCTAAATAAGATTCACTGTACGCATATAAGTAGGAAAATGGTAAACATGTGTAAAAGACTTGAAGAGTTAGTAGTGTGTTTGGTATTGTGTAAAATCGTTTCGTAAGAACTCAGTAGGGATTTGCAAGGGATTCGCACTGAGTCCTCTGCTCCTCCAATGAGCACATAACTCTACAAGGAAAAACAAACATAAACTACCAAGACTCTCCAGTTTCTAGTCTCCACTCCAGACTCCAGACTCCAGGTCAGGTCAATTTCCCTACCTTCCTTGCATTTCTTTCTATATTGCTACAGATATTACCCGGATGAAAGGGAATGTGGCTATTTTTCTGGGGAAAGTTTCTTCTAGGTTGTACCTGTGTTACTATATACATACTTTAGTTGACATTCCTTCCTTCGGTTACCTTTTTCATTGTTTACACGGGAAATTGTGTAAGATTTGTTAGCTAAGACATGCTACACACCACGGTAAGTAGAGTAGCCATGGCGCCCGTCCGGGGTAACGGTAGTGCAATACTATTTTTGCGGAAAAGGTTG
>JAQFYC010006412.1:0-12258 GCA_034694165.1 Tomocerus mixtus | reverse complement strand
CAATAAAAGGGAATTGCTACAAAAATGTTGAGAAATTTTCCTTCCTTTTTAGTTCTAAAGTAATCAGCAGGAAAAATGCCGACTAAATGTAACTTCATTCATAACTTTAAACTAGGCTACAACAAGCTGTGTCATTTTTACTCTTAAAATGCCTTTAGGTAAGAATTTATTAGGATGTGGTGTGGTGTGGTCAGCAAAATCTGATTACTTAATATGTACATTTATGTTTAGATGCCTCATTCTTATCAGAACACCCGCAAGTTTCACGGTCAATTCAAAGAAACAAGTTTTTTAATGTTTATAAAGCAAAAATTCGCTCAACGTGTAGAAATTCATTTAAGAAACCGCGTAGGATTTTTCCAGAATATATTTAAGCACAAAATAAACACCTAATTATAATAAAGTATGCAAATGCGTATCACTTTGTAGTTTGTAAGTTTGCATTTGTGCATACCGGTGGTGGGTCAATTTAATTCTTATTATGTATTTCCTTCGGCATTTTCTCAGAAACGCATTTAGATTTTTATACGCATGCAAATTCTCATTAATATGCAATGTTTATGATAACAAAACAACGATAACGATATCGCACGGTGCCTTCAGCTTTGGGTTAAATCAACAATTGCTTTTTTGCTTGCGTGACAGAGACAGGTAGACAAGACAAGACAGGACAGACATCTGCTTCTCTTGTAAATCATGATATTTTACACCTACTTAGCCATACGTACAAAATATATAAGAAGTGGGTAGTTTCTACCATTTTAAAGACAATCCCATTTTTCTTATCTCAAAACCTATGCAAATTAAAAGTTTTTAAGGGTCTACTTAAATGAGACACCTGTGGCTTGACCTGACTTGACTTGACTGGCATACTACCTGAATTATTTACCTACTTAGAAAATATCTACCTCTGCATAAAAAGTTTGTAAATATTTTCGCGGAATATTGCGTCTGTCTTGTCTGTCTATCACTCTCGATCAAATCCCTTAAAGATTTCTTAAAAATTACCTAATATAATAATGTCAGAAGTCAGAAGTCAGAATAATGTTAAATATGTAAGTACTGGTACCTAATTAACTTTTAAAGAATAAAAGAATGTTTTTCAACGAAAAAGGGTTGAAAAGTTGAATATCACGCTCCTGTCTTTGGTCATCAACACTTCATAAAGTTAAATGTGTTATGGTGTTAAGCAAGAAAGATTGACAGATAAATCTTTATGATTTTTATGATACATACATATCACTAAAACTTAAGAACATCCCATCACTTTTCCAGTTTAGCACATTCTGTATGATTGTATGACTAATATGAGTGTATGTGGATGACTCATTTAGATAATTACAATTATTTGCCAGATGTGCACTTATTATTAATGCATCTATGAATCAAATGGCAAAGAAAATACATAAATTATCCCGCAAGAGCCTGAAAAGTAGATTAGGTTCGAATTGGCGAGTCATTTGATTGATAAATACTAACGAACGATCAGATTAGAATATCTTACATAATATCTACTCCTTCTTTGCTTAGTTAGTTATTTAGTTAGTAGTTTTGCAGACGTGATCTGATTTCGTAAGAGATTAATTAATACGTAATCTTCTTTCTGTATCTATGCACAGACAGAATGTATATGTGTATAATGGTTTACACCTACATACAAAAGTAGTTACGTTCAAGTTGTATTTCTACTTAGGATTAAGATTGTAAATTGTAACCTTGCCCTGCAAGAAGGAATTCCATTCATTCGCATTCCCATTCAAACTTTAACAGAAGGATTGCCACTACGTCTACAATACATTACGAACCAGTAAAATACAAATACTTCGACCCGACCCGATTCATCTAAAGTATAATATTTTCTTTGACATGTAATTGTACGTTCAATTAAACTGATTTCTATCAATTAATGGGAATTTAAGATCATTATACAGTAGAACGGTCAATTAACTCACTAAAATTTAAAAAAAATAAACTTAAGACACCTTTTGGTTATACACGATTTATTTATGCATTTTACGACTACACGGTATTTAATGGACAGCACTAAATTAAGAAAATTGAACTAATTTCATTGCAGATACTTCATTTCCATCCTGACATAGGTAGTTCAACTAAATGCAATAAACAATTCAAAGCAGTTAATTTAGCAGATTTGTAAAGTTAATTAATAGATCATAAATGTTGTAAGGAAATGTATAGAAAATTTGGAAACATTACTGCTATACAACAGGTACGTATCATCTGCATCAATCAATATACATTTTTTCGGTCTTAAACTACATAAAACAAGACAATGCACTAACAGGTAAGTGATTTATAACGTAATAGTATTAAAAGAGATCAATATTGTAAAAGTAATTACAGAGTACGTTATAAATAGTAGTTATATGTATTTTTGCACGTACAATACAAATATTCGATAACACTGTAAATTGCAAACTGCAATTTGAGTTTAGTTCACAATCAGTTCATTGAATCCTTCTAAATTCGTAAGCTAGTAAATATAACCTCAGCTCAGGAATTCAGTCTACATTGTACATATAATAATCCTATATTTAAAATGCACTCCATTTTTATTGCTCCATTGTATATCTATTGCAAATGTTGAGAGAGGAATGTGAAATGCAATGCATGCAGCTATATTGTAGCTAACTAAAAACTTGAAACTTGCATCTGCAGTGATTATCGACTTGTAGCATTACTATTACATACAATCATACCAAATACGATGCTCATAAATATAAGGTAGTTGAACGCTCAGAGAGCAAAAAATTCTGTTGCAGCTTCGCTGCTTATAAATATAAAACAATTACATACATGACATACAGATACACAAGTAGTAATAGATGAGGAGCAACGCTTATAGCTCTTCTCTTATGTTCTTTAACATTGTAAGCCTCACATTTTTCATAGTGCATTGTGCATTAAGCTAGTTTACCAGATTTAGTCATAGGTTTGCATGCATGGAGGGATTTGTAATATATTTGTATATAATTCTGTATCGTATACTCCAGTGAGTGCATAGCTCCAAGCAGGTACCTTCAGAAATCAAATCAGGTACATACAAATGTAGGCACTCTTTAGAGACCGTGCAAAATTCCGTCCATATAAAGGAATTCCTTATATCCTTTAACATGTAGGAGCCTTAAATAGCCAATAAAAGAGTTGTCTATACTTCACTAAAGATGAATGTATTATATTGTTCATCAATTTTGTGTACCTTTTTAGTAGTCCTTATACACTTTCCTAATTACTATTCAATTATATAAAGTACACATTTACAGGATAGGAAAAAATATTAGAAATTGTTCTAAATTAGGTGAAAAATTTCTCAAAAACTGAAAATTCTGTTCTATATAGCAATTTTTTAATTTAAGGGAATTCCTTATATCGATTTTGGATTTTTCAGTTACTTTTCTGCATGTAAACCAAACAAACACTCTTAAATCCGTTCCATAAGAGGAAATTTCTTCATACCAGTATCCTTATATAGGTACATGGAAGGATATAATGTACTGCATTTCATATTAGAAAACTAGAGTACTAGACACTTGAAAAGAGTAGGCGTTTATATTGCAGGTGTGTGCATACAATACAATGTGTCTAGTTAGGATGAGTTGAGTTGATGACTTTGATGATGAGATGGCTATGACTCAAAAATTGTTGCAAAAAATTAACTTGCTTTTTCTATGTACATGTATCTGAAGTACATGTCAGCTAAAAACGTATTTACTATTTTCTCGTACTGAACTGATATACCTACTTTTAAATAATACAGGTCTTGTTCTTGTATTTCTAATTGTGTCTGTGTATTCCTTATAAAGCTAATATCTTTTGTAATTATATGTACATAAGTATTTTATGTACAGTACATATACAGTACAGGTAAGTAGCCAGTGAGAACCCTGACGGGTTGCACCTTCTACCTTCATTACTTGCCTACTGCCTACTTACTTAAAATATAGGTGAGCTAATCAAACAGAATATTTTATATTGCACTTTAGCCAGGGGCTGCAGCTGAATTCAACTTTTTCTGATTTCTTTAGGTAGTCTTAGTGCAATATCTGCAATGTAGTTTTTATCTGATTGTGAGTAAACTATCAACATCCACTGTATGTTGTGTGTGGGTGTGTTTTCTGCCGGCGCGTACTCTATACCCATTTATTAATCTATACTTGCATCTTGCATTGTATGTACTTACTGTATTGCAATTGTAATTATAAATTGGATGCACTCTTTCCTTATCATCTATGGCCTACAAATCAAAATCGTATGTAGTTTTCCTTTAGCAAAGTCTTGATGCAAATTTTGTACCGTTTTCTGCACCGAAAAAAATTTGACGGCAATTCTTTACATGATGGTAACTCTGAATCTGATGGCGTAAGTAAAAAATGGAATTAATGAATACAACAACAGTACAACAATAATCATGTCAAAATGTCAAACGGAAGAAGCCAAATTATTGATCTATTTTTATCTTACATGATGATTTATTCCCATGAGCGATATAAATGAAAACGGACAGCAACTTATTTAATTTAAATAAATTGCTCTTTTAAAATAATTTTGTTTATTGTATTGCCATTAGAATTAGCACCATTGCCAGATCTGCAGTACATTAAAGAAATAAATTAGCAAACATGTTCAGCACACTTGCATCTGTCTATTTTGTACCGGCGTTATCAATGCATCTTCCAGATAATGCTAAATTTCAAGTACACTAAAGCCAGTATGCTTGTTCCTTACCATTATATCATCTATATTAATAAAATAGGGACATTCTATCCATATTTATGCAATTTTGTACGTATTTGCTAAATATGCAGCACATTTGAAGCACAATAGGCTTGCCATTAGATGCATAGCAGGGTATAACATAAATTCGCCTTGGTTTTCACTGACAGATCGCATTTGCAGAATATAAAGTAAGTCTTTATGCATTCATTGCCCTTTTAACCACAATATAACTTATACTACTTAAGTAAGTATACATATGTATGCACTATGTATACAATATACATACAAACTAAATATGTAATGTGCTCTACAGAAAATTCTAACAATAAGGTTAGGTTTGTCTCAACATATATAATATGTTAACCTTGCTGTCTTTTTATCTGCATATATGCTAAATACTTAATGTGTGTGTTCTGTTCATCCGACGTTTTGAATACAGACAGATACTGCAGTTGATTGAACTGTCTTTCATTTCTTTACATATTATCTTTATTAACTGTGGAGATAAATAAGCAAGTTTGTAGCACTAGATACGTCTCATTGATAAAGATAATGATAACATACATTTATACAGTATAAATTAATTTAATCTCATCTATATAAGTAGATTTACCGCACAATAATGTCATATTTAAGCTATACATTAAGTACAAGTGTAAAATATTTGTATATGAAATATGCATTATGCATTTTTATTATTAATCAAGTGTGTCAGACACGATGAGTACCTGCAGACTCAATTGTTATATTTAGTAGTAGGAGGTTTCCTGTCTTAAGTAGTACACTAGACACATGAGACATGATAAAATATTTTTCAACAGACACGACTTGATCATCCTAAATGATAAAAATCAACTACAAAGTGAAACAAATGAAATTCCTCCGCATTTTTCAATATCTTTTGTATGAAATGCTTAAAGGCACAGACTAGACTGTGGTTTGGTTTACTAGTATATAAGAATAAATATGTAAAGAGCCAGACTTGTGCCTAAAGCAATAATATAGAGGAAACCAATACCAATACAAAACCGCAGAATATTTCTGTATAAATAAAAAAGTCTTATACATAAATAGGTATTGTATATAAGTAACTAACAAGTAAAGTACGTAAGCAGTCCTTGCCTAAGTGAATTGACATATTCCAGGCCATAATACTATAACACAAGTACAACACGATCAATTCAATGACGCTGACGCTAATGCTCCGTCGATTTCGATAAGAATAATGAACTCAAATCCCTTACTGAGTGAGCTAGGGTGTAAAAAACATCTTCATTCCATACATACTACTTGTAAGCTACAAAGAATGTTTTTATTGTAAATATAACTGACCTGACCTTAACATGTTACGTAGAAACAGATATTCAATATTTATATATATGGTACATAAATGCATTGAATAACCGCCCCCCTCCATATGTACATAAGTAACAACTTAGAATGTCATGAAATGTGTTTTTCTCATATTTATATGTACAAATACATTTGCTAACTGCTTTTAGCTAGAAAATTCTAGTTTTGGTTGGCACAAAGCAGAATAGTAACGATAAGCCTTGCCAGACAAGATCAGGTTAACTAAATTCGTCGATTACGACATGAATCTCCTATGAATATTTGCGTATTTTCTATTTTATAGTGTTAGTACATAACCTGCGTATACATGTGATGTGTCCTATGTACGTAAAATTTTGCCACATTTTTTGTTTTTTAACAAAAACTTGTTCAGAAATTAGTTATTAGGAAATTGGCATAACCAATAAAGAATTTCATCACTAGTTTTATTTAAAGGTTGTATTAAATTGAAGATTATTTAAATTCCATTTGAATAGAAATTAATTGACATGATACCAAAGGACTGTTTGGATGATCTACTTCATATAATATGTAGTATTAAATTAGAATTTAAATAAAACAAAAACGTACAACATTCTATATTGACATTGCGAATTTAAAAATAATTTCTGATTGATTTTTGCAAAAAGTCGTTGATTTGCTGTCTGGGAGCAGGGTTCCCGTTCCCTACTGGTACTTATATGCCTAATACATATACATATGTGTATATATATATTTTTATTATGTAGGTATATATTATGTTTTTAAGATTATGAGAATGATTCTTCTATTAACAATTTTTATGTACCTACAGTATACCTAGTACTATATATTTAGGATTGTATTGGAGAATGGATTAGGACATTAAAAAAATTGGGATGAGGATGAGAGCGAAGCTGTGAATGTAATGTAGTGTAACGTAACGCAAAGTAACACAGAGTACAAAATAGAAACGAAGAAATGAACTAAAAGTCAAGTCAAGTCAAGTGAACGATTCAGTGACTTTGGCCAAGTCCCTCGTCTTCGTCTCCGCACTTGTCTTGTCTTTTTCTCTACATTAACTCAACGCTAGTAGGTACCTACGCTACGTTACGGCCTTTTACTGGACTGGAAGAGAGTTTATCTTTTCGCTATTTGCGAATCTAAAAACTCCATAGAATACCACACTACATTACATTACCGGCTCAGACTAAATTATAGCCCTTGCCTTGCTACTATTTAAGTACAGAAGTACTGACGCACTTAGGTATTAGTATTACAATATTACTACGTGTACTATTTATACACATCACAGGAGGATTCTAAACGTCTCCAGCACACCGCATGTCCTTCCATAGTATTTATGTATTTATATACACATTTTCATTTAACATTTGCGAATATACCTAGGTATCGAGTACCTAAGTACTTATACAAAATATATGCCATATGTTCTGCTGCAAAAATATTCATTCTGGGCTGTAGTGGATATTAAAGTAATAGTAATACTATGTACTTATTTGAATCACCCTATTAATCTTGCTATTTATAACAGATTAATGCATTTTATATGCTATGATGCTATACTACTATACAAATACTATACAGAGTGATACATAACCAAGTTCGCCTTCTTTTTATTGTACATTAAGTAAAAATGGAAAAATGTTATAGCCCACTTGTAGAAAATCTTTTTGAAAATGTATGTGCCATATTGCATAAGAATTTGTTACGGTTTCGGGGTCTAAGGACAGATGCCAGAATAAAAGTCATAGAATTAGCCGGGTTTTTTTTCAGATTTTCGCTTTTCGGATTTTTCCTAGCTTTATTTTCTATGATACAACCTGTATTTTGCTCACTGTTGATTTTTCCACCAAGTTTCATTAAAACCAAAAATTGTTTCCGATTTGGAATTTCTTGCTTAAAATGTAAATTTTTCAATATTTTTTGAAAAAATTAAAGTTATTTTAGATTTTAATGGAACCTAGTGGGAAAATAAACAATGGAAGACCAATCAACTGACAGATTATTGTTTTGCAGAGAAATTTTAAAGGGTAATTTGGAAAACCGGTTAATTTTATCACTGTTCCGAGCTCCTCTCCTTATGCCCCCGGGATCCAAACCAATATTAATGAATTTTGACACATCAATTCGCAAAATATATCTATTTTTTTCCAACAAGTACTGTAGATATTAAAATAAAAAGGGCAAACATAATTATGTCCCATTCTGTACATGTCTTTGCATGAATACGTTTCTATACTTAAGTCAAACCCCACCACGTACTTAATAGTTACTCTAGATATTCCTCAAGATAAATTAATGTGTTTTTGTGAATACTCTATGTATATATGTATCACAATATTACATAAAGGAATGTCTGATTGTGAGTGGAGTATTTAAGCTTTAGTCTGACTCCAAGAATTGGGCATTGAGCTGAATAGTCTCTTACGTACATAAGCTAAGTTAATGTTTAACTGAACTCACCAGGCATTTTGACGTCAGGCTCCGTTGACTCCTTCCACTCACGAGCTTAGGACTTTAGTATTAGTTGGATTGGTAGACGACGACAGCGAGGACGATTAAAGGCAGACGAAACTTTTGAGCAGAAAAAAACTGCGACGTGTTTCGCTATGAATTTAATTTAATGTTTCAGAAGGGAGGAAATACTAACGTACGAGTAAGTTGTAAGTAGAAATAGTTTTTGGTTTGGTTCCGGAGATACAGACCGCAGAAATGGAACGATTCTTCTCTTTCTTCTAGATTCTAGTGCTAATGGTCAGAGTCAGAGTCACAGTCACAGTCAGAGTACAATAGACAGGTTGGAGTAGGGCCAAACTCAACTTGCACTAATGCAATGCAATGCAATCCTCCTATTCTTCTACTTGTTTCAAGATGAACTGAACGAAGACAAACGGAATGTACTCATATGGGATGGGTCTCAATTCTCAATCTGAATGCCGAATGGACTCTGGAAAAAATACACACACGATAATGTTAATAATGCTTACATATACTTGTACAAATCTTATATCATAATTTTTATACTTATGTAAAGTGTATGCGATAGTCTCCAGACGCAATCGGGTAAATAGATATCGTAAACGTACAAATGATATTCAAGGTAAGAATTAAATAGTGGAAGGTTCTAGTATGCAAAAGGTAAAGGTAAATGAAGATACATACGTACAACAATGAACACTTGCCTTTAATATATCTTTATATGCATGTAATACGTATGTATTTGTATTTTATGTTAGTTAGTAGATTGTGGTTTGTTCTTCTATCTGTATATATGCTGGAGGCAAGGCAAGGTTAGTTTAGTTAGTAAGATTTTGCTTGAACTTGTGTGGTTTGTTTGGTTTAGTTCCTTTTCCTAAGGTTATGTTATGTTATACTCACCGATAGAGTAAAATATTGTAGAACTTTAGCAATGCAATGTAAAAATTCACAGTACAATACAGTACAGCACAGTACAGGCGAAAGAAGATAAAAGAATAGGCAATTTAACTGTGGGACAGAAACACAGAGAACCTTTAGCTCTTTTCCTTTAGTTTCTCTTCGCTTAACGTTAGTTAAGTTTGCCAGTTTGGTTAGAATGTTCGGATGGATAGACAGATGCAGTTGGAATGGAGATTGTTCACTTGCTCACTCTGTAGGAGGAGAGATTCTCTATAGACTATCCAACTAACTTTATAAAGATACTGTATAATATGTATAGTATTATAGTATATAGCATGCAAAGGGAGTGTATTCTATCATGAATGGTGTATAGTACAATAATATACGCTAATTTTATGTCTATGCCGTGTCTACGTAATAATATTATTATTCTGTAAGCAAAAGTCAACCCGGTCGTTTCTTTCGTGTCCATGTGTTAGTGTTGTGTAGGATTAAGGTAGTGGGATGCTGAACATGATTTTGACTTAACCGGAATAAGGTGTGGGGTACTTTTATGATAAAAGGTAAATGCCTCTTTGATTTCAAATTGGTGTGGCTATAGCTAATGGTGTGCTTATAATATTTGATTGATAAAAAAAATCACGATACAAAATGATGCATAGGTAGTAGGTGTTTAAAAAATAATTTTGGCTTAAAATGTTTCGTTTAGATTAGGTTTACCTGAATTGCCTTAATATTTACACAAATTGAGAAATTTATAGTTCAGGTTTAATTTATACTTACCAGATACAGATAGTATGCAAATGCAAATGGTGTGCTGTGCTTGACTGTCAAGATAACACTTTAAAGAAATAATGATCTGAATACTATTTTATAAGTATTTATGACCAACCCAACACTGATTTGAGATTATCCTTTAAAATTGTTGTAAATAGTTGTACAGTATGACGAAGATAAGCAAAGAGTGCAAACTAATTGACAAACAAGATAAAGACACGTAAGCGTAATATAAGGTTGTTGTCTATGTACTGTAGTGTGTAGGTATCTGTTTACAAATGAAGAAATTATTCATGTGACTCTTTTCAGTTTCTAAGTAGCAAAAGATTTATTTTTAAGCATGCGATCTATCCATAACGTGTTTTGTTTTTATGTGACTATACTACAAGTTATTTAAAGGATTACATGGAGTTGGCGAGTGGGATTTGTATTTTTGCTTTGAGTATTGGTGAATAAGTGTAGAGATATAAGGAATACGTACTATTGTATGTATACGTTGCATTACCTTTAAAGAATCACAAATATAGTTTTAGCATGAAGAAATGAGTTTCTAAAGGGAAGCTTTTACATTAGTAAGCTACACGTATAGCTTATGTGTCTTATGTATGATGTGTTTGTATTCTATTGGCTGAAGCAAGAGTTTAAAGACTGCAGTTGAATTTTTATCAATGCATTGCACTATGTAATGTACTAGTGCACAGGAATTAAAGATATCATTCTGTGTGTACTCATTCAGAGAACGTTTAACTAAGACCAACGCGAAGAGGATACTGTACTTAACTTGTGAGTCTAATAAATACTATAGTGTATGTAATGCACATTCATAGTCACGCTGATATACTTCGTAAGAATTTTTCAAGAATCATATATAGTATTATTGCCTTACTTAACATTAGTGTATTTTATACATATATACATGACGAGTGGGAATTTGTATTTAAACTTTAAAGTTTAAAGTGCCAGCTTTAACTTTAAGTTTAAGTTAGAGTTGAGTCATCTCATCACATAGCCAAACTCCTTATCCCGATTCCGAACTTATCCTCGTGCTTGCTGAGTTACATTACAACATACCGGTTAGTTATACAATACATAAGGCTATAAGCACATCACTTGGGATGAGAATGCAGCTTAAAGACTTTAAACTTGCTTACATGTTGCTTACGTTGTTATACTGCTTATAACTTTTCTTACACAACTTGTAAAGGAATACATAACTCTGGAACGTGTATTTAAATTACGTACTACAATTACGTTTACATTTACGTAGGTACGTATTATACTTACATAAATTTTGAAAAGGAAATTTTCTGCAATTATGTATTCCTAAATATTATACTTAAACTATGTTGCAATACCTATGTAATAATAAAATATGTATGGTACATATGTATAGGCTGATACTCATTAAATCTGATACTTTGCACTCATTTTTATTTATGAGTATTATTAAGTCTTTCACTGTTTCAATGCTAAGTCTTAGGAGTACATGACATTACCATAGAACGTAGGTAAACGCAGAATTATTATGCTTTGTATCTTTTACATATAGTTGACAGTATATCCATTCAGTTCTGCTGCATACTGTAGATTTGATAAAGATACAGAATCTCTTGGTAAATACACACACCTTTGTATACTACACAAATATTGGCATCAGAAATACAAGATCAGAAAATATTGCTTCAGGTTGTATGTACGTGCATGCCGTAGTTACATGTGGGTGTTTAGTATACTGTACAGTACTTCGGATTTTATAGCATGTATGTTATTGCTCTGTGGACTATTGACTTTCTGGAGTATGCAAGTAATATATAGTAGAGAAGCCTTAAACTAAGTATGCACCTATACGTAGTAAAACCTTTTACAGAAAAAATTTCTTAGCACGAGCGGAGTGC
This sequence comes from Tomocerus mixtus, assembly GCA_034694165.1. Lineage (NCBI taxonomy): Eukaryota > Metazoa > Arthropoda > Collembola > Entomobryomorpha > Tomoceridae > Tomocerus > Tomocerus mixtus. Next base: position 136 of record JAQFYC010006412.1, on the reverse strand, counting down.
AAGGGATAAAATAATTGCATATATTGTATTTACACACAGGAAATATTATTTATATATTATGCACCTTCGAGTACCAATTTATTATTTACCTATGTAATTTTTTGCACTACAAGAAACATTTTTTGCTATATTTAAG
>JAQFYC010006411.1:0-12260 GCA_034694165.1 Tomocerus mixtus | reverse complement strand
GAGCCTTCTCATCTCACAGATCTCGCTACAATATTATGGTCATGCTTGTATAGTTTGTCTTGACTTGACTTTTGCTTTAGCTTTCTACTATTTCTTATGCAGATACATATATTTTAGTCTTCGTAGGTAGGTACATAAGTATAATAGAGTATCATATCGTATGGAGTATAAAAGTTCCACTTTGTCTAGTATGCTGAATGTTGCATATACTTATACGTAAGAGTAGGAGAATATTATGTAGATACTATGCAGGCAGCTAGTCTCTTGTCTTGTCTTCCCTCAAATGGATTGAAGTAAGGCAATCATAGAACTCTTTCTTCTCTATCGTCTTCTGGCAATATTTGTATTACGTTACATCAGCCAACTCATGCAGATCACTTCTTTTATTCTTGAACTTATTACTTGGATCAGTATTTACTATAACTATAGACACAAGTATCTGTGCTGTACAGATATAAGAAAATGGAATCCTTCCACATATACTTTGAATGCTAAGACGAAGACTAACCTCATGGCAGGGCGTTTGAATTTAACTTCGACTTACTTGAATAACTTGATCATGTAATTTTTAGAGATGATAACAAGTCGGATGCGAATCATACAGATGTGTATTATGTATTCGACTTTTATTATATGTAGTAGATACACTATTGTTTCAATCATTCAATTCATACTTCATACCATAATTCATTATACCATCTCATCTCTTAGATCATTTTTGCTTTGTTCGAGTTTTGCATCGATAGTGTGCGAAATCTATTCAGTTTTATTGAAAATGAAATGTTGTAACTGGAATATTGCTTTAAAAATGCCACAAGCCAATTCTTTACATGTTTATTCCTTGCTATTATGTATTTGTTTTAATACCGAGATTTGATTTTATACAGAGTGCCTGAAGTGCGATCTATTTAATTTTTGTCATTTAGACTACATTTTAAGAAACCAAGTCAATTAAATGATAAAAAATGTTTGTTTCTTCTACTTTTTAGGTAGACCAATCTCGTTCTCATCTCTATTATGTATTAGAGAATTATATATGAAAATAATCAAAGAACCCTCTTTGTATTCTGGTTGTCTCTGACAATCCTCCATATGTCTCCTTTGCTGGGCTTGGTCTGGCCTGACTTCATCTTCATCTTATTACTTTAATAGATGCTCTATGTGTACCTACCTACCGACGTAAGCTCTAAACTAAACTGTCTACATGGTAAGTGAAGTATAATGGCTAGTTTCAATTTATTGAGAGCGGTTGGTCTTCGCCTTCAATAGAGATCTACCTACTTAGCATTTTGTACATTATAGCTTTGGTAATAGCTCTGAATAGACATTCAAGAAAGAAGCATGTGACTTGATAATGGCATTTTTACGATTTCAAATTGTCAAAAGAGTCAAGAGGTTAGAATCGTGAAGGGAATACAGGTTGTATTTTGTTGTAAAAGGGTAGAGCAGAGATAGAGACGGGATATTTTCAAAGACAAAGTTAGGTAGGTAGGTAGTTAGGTACCTAAACTAGAGTCACACACAGTCTGGTTGAAAGTGAAAGGTTGAATGAAACAATAGTGGGTTAGAGACCTGTAGATTTGTAAAGGAATTAAATACAGAAAGATAATAGGAAATAGTTCCATTCTGCTTCTCCCTAGTAGTAATGATTTTTGTAGAAGAATAAGAATACCTAAATGATAAGTCATGGATAAGAATAAGATTTGAATGGAACAACTAGCTATTTAATGTGATATGTTTATGTAGGGTCGTTATAAAAAAGTTTTGCAGAATGAGAATACCTAACCAATACCAGACCAGAAAGAGAATGGTCATAAAATATTTTACATGCTAAAGCTACTTAACATCAGTAGTGGATACCGAAGGTATATCTGTAGTCTGTAGTAAATAGAGCAAAGGTAGGAGTAGTTAAGTCAAGTCAACAGCTGGATAATCGCTGTTGCTTTTTCAACTTTGCTGCTGCTGTACCTACTGCAAGTGATTGACAATGAAAAGTGGTGTGGTTGTAAAATAACAAATAGGAAAAGAAAATAGAATAGTATCATGACAAGCTAATTAGGCCTGCGGCAGCTGAGAATGAGATTAAGAGGTCTTAACACACCCATCGATCTGAAGGAAAGCAGGCGTTGACCGGCAGATCGCCTACACCATAAATGATGAAATGAGATGAGACGAAATGAACAGAGCGTATCAGATGAGCCGAATTTCTCCCAAAGAAATATCTTTAGTGGCTTTGGCTTGGCTTCGCTTCACGTGGAATGCCAACGCATCAAAAATGAATTGAATACTGAAAAAAACTAATAGTAAGTATCGCATTCAGATTCAGATTACCTTATGCTATGCCACTACATACAAACATTATATCCATAGATAGATAGATTGTAGATACCTGATACTCTAATAGCCTATTCTTTACTATCTATGTACATACATAGAAAGGTGTAGCACAGATATGTAACGTATTACATTAATTGCAAGTTTCTCCATATAAGTAGAATACACATGCACAAACCAAGCGTAGATATATTTTCTATACACTATTAACATACTACAATATGCGCAGATAGAGAGATTGTCCATGTACATGTTTGTGGTGAATTGGATGATAAGTCATTTATATTTACTTTGCATATTAAAGGAGCCTTTCTATGTACAGTGTACAGATATGTGAATTGGATTGAAGATTGAAAGGTATTACTAATAGAAAGGAATGAAGGTAAATACTCAATTCCCTCACGTACGTACATTGAAAATAAGTCTAGTGTGTTAGCTGGATTACTCGCATCACATCCACATCATATATAGTGAGGCTCCACAAACAGATTGGCTAGAGAGACTCTCCTTTGCTGGACATTACTTAGCTCCTGCCTAGATATTCCATTAGCTTTGGCATGACATTTTCAGATATAAGTAGATATTGGACTGTAAGTACTTACAGTACTGTAGGGGATTGGATCTCCTGCGTCTAGCTTAGCCATTGTCATCAAGAGCTATTGTTATAAGTCAAGCTCCTAGGCATGATCATCATCATCGTTAATCCCATTGTTCACTTACAGACAATCTAATCCAAATATTCATATGGAGATACTTAATAGTGAGTAAGTCTACAAACCCAGTACTACAATGCAATAGAGTACATACGTTAGACCACATCACACACTCACGCAGGATAAAGATAAAGAAAAGCGTGGAAGATGGCAAGTTAAGTAAAAAGTATGCAAATGCAACCCTGCAGAGCCAAGTTGGCCTTGAAAGCGACAAGATCGACGGCGAAGCCGTTGGGCACATCTTCGGTGAGTTTTTATGAAGAGCCCCGCGTCTACTCCACCCGTATTTTTTATTCTCAGGTCAATGTGTTTTTGATGGGAGACTCAAGGTGAAAAAGATTCCTTTACATTGTCTCTCCGTTCACAATCTTTCACATCTACTCTCCAACTCCACACACACACACAAAGCACAATCAATTCAATGAGGATTGGATACTTGCATATATTCTTGCGTTCATAGGTATTACATATTACACTGTACACACAGTATATATACCAGGTAACCCTTTTCTCCAGAACTTTTAGAAAATATATTACAGATACTTGTAAGGGGTAGATTATCGTCTTCGTGTGGCATAATCACTTACATTAAATGCATTACATGCCTTTCTGTATCTTTATATTTACTAGTACATAGGATAAGCAGCTATTCTTCCACTATATGTTATATTGTGTTGCTTACGTTTCTTCTAGGTTTTAAGAATAGTATCTACTACTGTACTGTATGATTTAAAATTAAGCTAAAAATATACTTAGTTAGCTATATAAATGTACTTCGCACCTACCTAAGAAACTATTTTTATTGTGGCATAGCATGTTTCTTTTAGTTAATACAGATAAGCAGTACTTGATAATATGCTATTTGATTGGATACTACAACGCAAAGGAGATACAGTGAACGCATACACCTCACTTGTTGTGAACTCTTCAAACTCTGCTTATATTTGTACTTGTATAGTTGTAGATATGTGAGTAATTTCATAACACAAGTACAGACACAGGACACAGACACTAAGGATCACGTATTTAAATTGTAGTACCTAATTACCCACCCACCTACGATATATGTAACAACAGATTACCACTAATGCAATGTATGTATTAAGTAGTGTTTGGATTTACACACGCAAGCAAAATATCTGTATATAAGCAAAACATAAATTATCAGGTACCTCATCAGGTATTGTAGGTAAACATAAGTACAAACTAGAGTAGTGGACACGGGCACATGGTTCGATGCGTATATCAGACTGTGAGTAGAGTGTATATTCATCAACAAGTATGTATGTGCTTATTATACATAATGAACTATTAGTTATGTGGCTATAATCATTTTAAATGATTAAAAGTGTCATTTCAACTAAAGCAATTTATTGCATATCTTGTATTATGTAATGGTCATCTCAGTATTTACAATTGTGCACGTGTGCATGGTACGTTTGTATAATATTAATTTTATGAGGTGCTCGATGAAGCTTTAGCAAATGTACTTACTTTATCAAGGAATGGCAGGACTGGACTGCTGTATTGCATGTATGCTGTAATGTAAATTGTAATTGTAATGCGTGTGTGGTGGTCAGTCAAGTAGAGATGAGTTCTGAGTATTTGCAGTTAGGACCCAACCCATTTGCCCCTAGGATTACGCCATCATCCATGTAAACCTCGCACGTGTCATTAATCACACATGAGGAGATGAGGAGACGTAATGTTAGTTAAATAAGCAGAATACAATGCATAGTTACCACAATAGGAGACAAGACAAGACAGAAGAGAATACAACACAACAGTCTTTTATCTTTCTAAACTGAATGCAAAGGAATAAAAAATCACAAGCCAAGCGATTCTTACTCTCCTCTTGACTCTTGAGGAAAATTGCCTTCATCTTTCATAAAGAAGACAACTAATAGGAATACTTAAGTTACAATTAGGTAGGGAACGTAAAATAAATATAAAAATCCAGCTAACGCAATATAGGCAATACGTGAAGGCTCAAGGAGTGTTTATCTCATGAATAAGTAAGAGAGTCGCACTTAACTTCCATTTACCAACAGAATATAATACAATAAGAGCCCAACAGACAGAACACAAGAAATGCAAATAGAAATATTGCATAAAATCCAATACTCCAACATCCAAAAGCCAAGTAGACAAGACAGACAAGTCTAATAAACTAAGTTGGTTTGGTCCTGTCTGTCTTGTCTTGCTTTTGCTTTGTAGTTAGTGCAATTTCAAAGAATATGCTTCAAAACTGCCGTAATAAGTGAGTTACAACTACCTTGATAATAATTATACATGTTACTAGCGTAGAATGAACATACTAGTAAATAAGAACACACTTTGACATTAAAGGTGTGTAAATGCAAGGAGTTTAGCCAAACCACCAAACCAAAGTTAATGCATTATGAAGAGGTAAAGTGCCTTTTGTGTGTCGTGTGTGTGTCTGTATTCTATGCTCTCTTCTCCAGTCAGTAATTGCAGTAATTTGTGGTTTTCAGGTCAATAGTCTGACACACGTTTGACAATAATTTAGCTTTTAAGCTGTGAATTGGGTGCCCACTACTTTTACGGTGGGCAATTTACCACAATGGATTTTAGTAGCCCTTTTCAGTCTGTCAAGTTAGTTATTGCTTCAGTTAGTTTCCAAATCTTTGATATTTCATACATATATAAGAGTAAGAGTATACTTGTATTTGTATTATGCAATACCCAACGGTATAGAATAGAGGCTGAGATTCTTGAGACGACTTGAGATTGACGTAGACAACAGTAGGCAAAGCAAGTCAAGAAATTTCGTGGAGGTTTGGTTGGTAGTATTACATCTTTTGCACCTTTAACATTTAACAATGCTCATTCCTTCTTGCTTTCAACTTTCAGGTTGGGTTATTGTATTGTTAGTCTATTTTATGTTATGTCACTACGGAGTCATAAACTTTCTCAGCTGAGTTATTACACCTGTGAACAAATAATAGCTACCAATAATGTGCCAAGTACCAACAGTGCAGTATGCTTAATAGGGCCGTAATTCTATAACCTAAAGTTCAGTAAGTACCCACTCTCTCCTTAACGGCTTAGCTTAGTCCTTATCCACTATATATGATTTTTCCTTCCTTTAATATTGTTTCCAGAATAATTGTTCTTAGATTATGCAGGTGTATCATGTCCTATATCTGGACCCTGTATGAAGGCTTTAATGCATCTACCACCAGATCTACACTTTTTGTAATAAAGGTTTAATTTTAGACGAATGTATTTATTTTAGCAGGTGATTTGATATTTATAATGCATCTTATGATTTACCATCATATTATAATTTTAAGCATGTGCAAATACTATAATAATTAGGGATTAAGGAAGCTATATGTCTATAGACAATGCTTATACTATTTTAAGATTTCTTGGCAGTAAAATTGGATGTTCGAATTTTATTGTAAATGCTAATTTTTTGTAATAGTTATTGGTTTCATAAAGCTATCTCCAAATCTACTGTGAACATTTCTTTGTACAGATACATTAAGTAATTTACGAAACGCAACGCAAGGAAATCCTTTTGGAAAGCCCAAATCCCAATGCGTGTACATACAGTACAATTACAGATACCTACTATATATGAATGTACCATTCTTACTTTTAGATGCAATGTATTATGTATTTAGATAAATAAAGTTATGCTGCATACCATATTGTGTTACACGTTCTAGTTGTACTTACATTTTACTGTGCCAGTACTTTAGGCCATATATTAGGGAAGGAGAGCTTCACTCATTTTTGGTTGATTGCCCACCAATAAAGCTGTAAAACCACAATTTACTACAAGCAATCAAAAGTGTAGCTTTGAGTTTTGAGATTTGAGTTTTGACTAAAATGGAATGGGTTTGTGTTTGTGTGAGTCCACCCACCCAATCCTTTTCATGTGGGTGGAGTAGAATTGTTCTTTCTTACTTAGCATTATAGAAGATTTACCACATCTTTTGAATGAAGGCGAGTTTAACTAACCGCAAGTATTACCTATGGACGCATACCCACATTAGATACATTAATGTATAAAGGATTGCCATTGCGAGACCGCGCCAAGCCAGCATTGAATTGTTTAATTCATCTCATTCCAGAGAGACATAGTAAGTACTTTACCTAAAGGTTGAGTTGACTTTAGTGTTGTTTATGCTAAGAGACCACATAAGGTTTTAACGATAATATAACTCTCTCCCTGGCGTCACACAAGCTTTATTGACAGTAATGATCTCCGCCACGATTTGCACTTTTCAGGAGATTCATAGTTAGCATGAAATAAGAAAACACTTAAAGAATGTAAATTATCTTGGCCATATACTAGTTACGATCTACTTAAAATGCAAAGTAGAATCACGGATTTTCTAGTTAAAAACATTTCTGTGTTTCCCTTATCTTGAATTAGCTCATAATTGTAAGTGACATTGTGGAGATAATTGTTGTTAGTGGCTCATTAGCACATTATGACAACGTGTAGCATCATCCTGCACTAAAGGAGTGCTCTTAAAATACCCTACACATTCTTAATTCACTACGATACAAAGAGTTTATTGTTAGTCTGGGTGCAGAAACGTTTCATGGACACATTTAAGGAAATTATCCAGAAGATAAATCCTATCTGAATAAGCGTAATGAGAACGATTAACCAGTTTAATATCCTCCTTTGCTCGCTCTCTTAATTGAGTGCGACTAAAAGGTTAGATCTGAGCTATAATATTATGCTTAACTATAATACCAGCGTTGAGGCACTAACAATAAGTTAAACAAAAAAGAAGGATTCGACTAATTGCCCAAAAGAGCCCATTTATATTCCAACCCTGGCTTTATTTCTTTCATTAGCCGACTACATCTCCTCTCTGGCTCTTTCCAAAAGCCAAGCCAGGTTCCTTCCTTTAGCATATTACAGCTATCAGGGGAACAATCGTATAATTCTCCTAAAAGAAATTCTGTAGACCAGACAAACTCTTTCTTTCTTAGTTAGTTACTTATTCCTAAATGGATACACTACAGTGAAAACCTTTTATTTTCATTAAACCAAACCGCTATGAATATATCTACATTTTTTCCTTCTATTAGAGGAGGAAAAGGCCAGGCCAGGCCACCAATAAAGATAACCGGCTAGTAATTCCTTTGTATGTATTTGTTATTCGCACGAAAATTACCAAACTACAAAACCATATAGACGAATCTGCAATTAACAAAAGTGTACATAAAAATCTAGCCTTAATAATTTAAGTGGCTTTTCCTCTTTCTCCCTTTCTTTGTCGTGCCGACTTTTTCCCATTCTAAGTCATGTAATAATACTGTACATATACAACCCATACATTCCATGATTCCATCCAAGTCCATGCATTTCTCCTATTGCCCTCCGAATCCCGTTCCTCCTGAGGTTACGTAATGGGTAAATTTAGAACCACGACAGCAGCAACGGGTTCTCCTCCGAAAAAATTTCAATGATGTCACGACAGATGGAGAAGGAACTGCAGTGAACACTTTTAGGAAACCTTCAAGCTCCGAACCGTTTTTTTGTTCGTATAGATACATAATATTATACTTGTGTATAAAAAACTTTTCATCCCTTTTGCATCCTAACTATATCACATCATATACAAACTTATATAAAAAGCAGTCAGGCTCGATCCAATCGTGATGCGATAAGAAGATACGATGTAGGATGTAGTATAATGTGTATGTAACTACATACTTACAATATACAGATATAGTAGACAAGAGGAAAGTTGTATAACCTATCTCTGTTATGCAATGTAAGTAAGTATTCTTTAGATCTGTATATATGCTATATGGATGTCTGTACACGTATTCCATATTCAAAAAATGAGAACCCTTTTCTTTATATATTTCATTCCAGTGAGAGTCAGACAAGCTGCATCGATCCGTTCTTTCCGTATTCCCATATCCGCATACAAACATTCAAACATTATGCTTCGTCTTTTCCTCTCGAGTTCACTTCATTGTCATTGTCGACAAGGAAATGTGTAAACAAGATGCTTATGTGTACATAGACAAAAAGAGCAACTTGTTATTTACTGAAACTTGGGAGAATCTCCTGAATTTATATTAGTTTTTATTAGATGAACTATATTAACTGACAATGACAATACTTACTGCCATTGCTTCACATTAGCTATTTGTTCATCGAATGTTACAAAACATTTTTACACAAGTTGATCTGTAAGTTTCCTTCCGAATTTATATTTTTGATACTCCTAAAATCTTTAATTGTCATTGAGGTTTTAATTTAAATATTCGAATTCGTAAAAACCAATTAAAGACAATTAGTTGGCCAATAAGTTAAGAATTCAGAACGCGATGTGGCTAAATATCTTTCACATGTGTTTACTATACGTGAAAATTGTTACACTGCACTGCATGCATAGATTAGGTTCTAGGATAGCGTGTATTTAGAGCATTGAAAATACAACTTGCAATTGCAAACACTTATTACAAAGCCTGCGGTTGTCGTTGTCGTATAAATATGAATGCACATTATGCAGATATTATTGTATTAAGCCATAGAGGCGGAAAATGAAACATGTAATGTAAGACACGAAGTAATTTTTGCATTAAATTTTACATAACTTTATCATAAATGTATGGCATTATGTATCTATGCATTTAACAATTTTTTCGCTGAGCTGTGTATGCAAAAACACAAATAAATATGCACTAGTATACATCTGGCGAAAAGACCATGAAAAGCGTTTCATTATCACATCAGTGAAAGGTAGGTTGGGGTTAATTTTTTGCAATAATTATGAACACGAACATGCAACTCCATTTTTCAAGAATGGAATTGGGATATAGCTTTCGGGGAAACGTTTTATTATTTACTTAGTCTCGCTTACTAATATACATGAATATCTACGATCAGCATTCATGGACAAAGGCTTCATTGTAAGTTCCTTTATACCAAAACACCGTCATCCTTGTATCTCTCCTTATAATACTGCTATACTTGCTAAAAAATGTAGTGCATACGAATGCATGGCATGGCTCATAAATAAAACTACTAATTATAATAAGGAAGGAACAGTAATGAATTTTTGTGAAAGAAATTACCTGTTCTACATTATTTGGCTGCATTAATCATGCAAACATGCTGTTCTATTCACAAGACCAAGACCAACATAACATTCATTTAATTGATGTAGAGTTCTTTGAAAAATGTAGTGCTCTAATTAAAACGGAAAGCAATAATGAATACTTCTGCCACTACAACTGTACTACATCATTACCACTACGATCACAATGCAAGATATTATAATGTATAGCATGTTCTTGTCATGCTACTATTTACTTTTTCACAACAGCACCAGGCAGACGAACATTTTGCATAAAAGTATGTTAGATTATCTGTAATATAGCAATAGTGTAAATGTAAAAGTAATAACTCAACATCAGTGAACTATACATATATTTTTATAATTGCTTCCTTAGGTGAGTCAGATTGGAACTTGGAACTGCTAATTCCACAATTTTTTATTCAAACATTTTATTGTAAATGAGTGGTTGTTCCAAAGGAAGCTATAAATAGCTTTCGCTAGAGACTTTTTATGACGACGGTTGGATACCCATGCCATGCTGTACTTACTAGGATATTGTTAGGTATAGGTACAGGCAACAATAACTTTGTATACCATGATATTAAGTTGGTAGCAGGTAGCTGCAGTATTATTCGCTAAAATTTTAATTGAAACGCTGATAATAGTGATTCCATAATTGTAATTAAGAACGATAACAACCTAAAAGTTGTTGCATGCGTAGCTTTTAGTTACAAAGAAAGTTTTTATTTACTATTTGTATTTTACAGATGCCGTATCTATGGTCTAATTATAATTGCAATTATAAATTTTCCCAACTTCAACACTCAAAGCTGTTATTCCTACTCAAAATGGACTCATGAAAATGTAGAAATCCTTTAAACAAAGGTTTTTACACTTCATTACATTAATATTATGTAATATGTAACCCAATGCCAATTTTGTTTCATTTTGGCTATTTTTGGTGTAATTGCAAACTTGCAGCTGTTGGCAGTACAAGCTTTTGGTTGCTCAACAGAATGTAATAATTTTTTATTATATAATTAATATTCCGTTGAAACTGATCACTTATCTTCAACTAGACTTACATATAAAAGTGCTAAAATATCAGTCGCATTCATTGCATAATGCTATCATGAGAAGCAAAACCTTATATCTTATACCTATATATGTAAAAGAATTTAATGAAATTGAGTTTTTCAATGACACTATCAGCTAGGACATCATGCATGGTATCTGAAATGGTATTTTGGTAGCAATGGGTTTTGGGTGGAGTAATAATATTGGATATTATACTCTAGTTATCTGTTCACAGTGGGATGTAAGTAAAGTACTTTACCTCGATTGTCTGTCTCGTCTACCTTACTTTACTTTAGCCGTCCACCCTCTCTCTCTTTCTCTCTACATACGATTAACTATTCAAGTTTTATGTGATAGTAGAATGGAAATACTAAAGCTTATCATATCAGTCCTAGCCTCAAAAGGGAAGAAAAAGCGTTTTAGAATCGTCAGAGATATATCGTAAATCGTTTCCCACAGAAGAGTAAAGGTAGTAAAGGAAGAAAGGTCTTTGCGAATTCTGCTGATACATTGCATTGGGATAAGAACTGGGAAAGTGAGTGGCCTGGCTTGCTTTTGTGCAGATCCAAAAGGAAGATCCAATTCAACCCTGGCACATTAGGGACTGAAAAGTGCAGCCAATGCCAACGCCAACAAGACGAACAGGCCAGACCAAACCAACACAGACAATATGTGTAGCACTTACAGACACTAAACTTAACTTACATATAAGTAGTACAGACATAGGCAGACACAAATGTATTGCATATAAAACTGACAGAACATCGCATTGAATATCCCATTCTGAAACTGCACTTACTTATACTATAGTATATACAATATAGGAGGAGCAGTATGTAAGGATATATACACCATTACACCGTACTAGTACAATCTGTCCATTTTGTAAAGCATTATTTATACTATGCTACTATCCAAATTATATGTGAAAGGGTACTGTGGAGTACTGTGCTATACATTATATAAATATATGTGTCGAAGGCGCACTGCCCTAACGGAAATATTCCAGGCCTTCTACGTGTGCTAGGCAACAAGAAAAGATCACCTAGAATGCACATGTAAATAA
>JAQFYC010006410.1:0-12260 GCA_034694165.1 Tomocerus mixtus | reverse complement strand
TGAGAAGTAAATATTTTTAAAATGGGAATTGAGAGGTTTGAATGAGAAGTAAATATTTTTAAAATGGGAATTGAGAGTAATGAGTGATGAGTAAATCCAAATCTATGCTTCTAAAATTATGAAATACGGCTCACAAACTAATTCGAGCAGACTGAATTCGACGGTGGAGTCATAATTTTGAACTTTCTTTTGGAAATGGAATTCAGGGACTGGAAATTACCAAAATCTACATCTGTTGTCATAAAATTATAAAATGTAGCTCATAAACGAATTCAAGGATGCTGAATTCGTAAAATTCCGAATTTGATTTTGAAAATGGAGTTAAGGGAGTAGAAATTGCGAAAAGCCACACCTGTGGTCCTACAATTAAGAAATGTGGTACATAGACTATTTCGAGCATGTTGAATTGGATGGTGACCGTCAGAATTTTGAATTTACTTTTGGACACTCCCCACTCATTCCTCTCAATTCTCATTTTGTAAAAAATGTTACTTCTCACTTAAACCTCTCAATTCTCATTCATTCCTCCCAATGTTCATTCACAGGGAGAGCTTCGGATCTTTATATGAATAAGAGCTTCGGATCTTCTCAAACGAAAAGCGAATTGAGGGTTTGTGATCTCTGGTGAGTAAATGCTAAGCTAGATGCCGTCAAAGGGGTGTGAATATCTAAATAGTACTTTGCATTGTAGTATAAACTCAAATGCACTACAAATAAACAACTAAACCAAGCTACAACTAAACCAAAACTAAACTCCCAAAACCCCCACTTCCAAATTGGAAGTTCCAATACCTCTCAATTCTCCTTTTAAAAATATTTACTCATCACTCATTACTCTCAATGTTCACTCATGGCACCCTGACTCCCATTTCCCAACGAAAATTCAAAATTTTAACTCCACCATTGAATTCTGCATGCTCGAATTAGTTTGTTTACCACATTTCATAATTTTAGGATCCCAGGTGTGGATTTTGTCAATTCTCTCTTCCCCAGGACCCCCTTTCCAAAAGGAAATTCAATATTTTGACTCAACCATTAAATTCAGCATGCTCGAATTAGTTTTTGTGCAAATTTATCAGTTGTTAATATTGCCTTGTGTGTAGGTATTGTTGTTCTGTATTATGTGTATGCAGGGAATCTCTCACGTTAATATAGTGAGAAATGAGTTAGATCCCTGGACCGAGATTCTCGGTCCGTACGTCATACATTTGGCTACCAAAAAATCTTCAAGGCTTTCCCTTAGCTGTATGGGTGAATAAGATGAATACATGAAATACAAAACACAAACAAGTAACAAAGAAAATGCAGATATTTCAACTTTTACCGCGATGAAAATTACAATCCGGGTTTTTCCGACAGGCCATGGCTGGCCTATGAATATGGTTTGCGGAAATACACGGTGTGCCATGGTCACTGCATCGAATTTCTGACCGTGATTTTCCGGTCTCCCATTGCACACACAGTTAATAGTATTGCGGAAATATCCGTTGTCCCACGTTACTGTATGTTAAAATGGTAACGGATATTTCCGGCATCCCGGCCCAAAAGGTTAAAGGTCATAAAGGCATACTAATTGTAACAATTTAGTGATAATTTAGCATAATCACACATAATCTTTCCTATTATTGCTAATAATGTTAGCCTAATGCAGCAAAATAAGCGATATATTTCGAAAAATACAATAAAAAGTGATGATCAAAATGTAAAATTTACACGGGTTCAGGCAGTTGGGCAACCAGAAAGCGAGTAATTTTCCCTGTAGATCCTTTTGGCAGACTCGGTACAATGTAAAGCCCACCTCGAAGGTATTTATAGCTTGGAAGATGCTCTATAATGTTTTAATCACAATAGATTACATCCTTGGACCCAGATTACTAGTTTAGGATTCCACATTAGCAATTGACATATATTGTAGTTTGATAGTTTTATTAATTGTATGGGAATTTCATGAAATTTTACTGTGAGCAAATTCTTTGATGTCACCCGCATTTGTTGTCATTCCTGGTTTCAATGTAATAAACGCTCTTGGCATTTTATCTCCAGCTGGATCATCTACTCCCACAGTACATACATCAGCAACACTTGGATGCTTGCTAATTACATCGTCAATCAAGGCTGGAAATACCTAAAGTGAAAATTCGCTTGATATGTTCATAATAGATGATGGAAGCTTAAACTTTTCTTCAGACGAGCATTGAAAACTATTATTATACGTAAATAATGTACTTATATCGTAGGCACAGAGGAATAAAAAAGAACCCTTTAGCTATTTAGCTATATCTTTCCACTTTTAGTGTTTTTAGTATTTTTCAGGGACGAAAACTAACCAAGTTAACAATATATGTAATTTTAATTGATTTTACAGAGAATTTTCTGCTATGTTCAGTGGTTATCCTATGTTACTAGACTCATTAGCTGTTAAAATCATTTAATTTTACTTTAAACCTTTAAATTCCTCAAAGTTTTCTTACAATACATGCATTTTTAGCATATGATCCTACACCCCTGAAAAGAACATAAAATCCTATATTAAATAAATTAAATTAATTGCCGACAGCTTATTTAACTTTTCTGAAAAATGAAAAATCCCAGCTGGTTCTATGTGCCTTGTGGTTCTGTGTGCCGACGACATAAATATATTTATATGGTTACATGATTTCCAGAACACTTGAACATTTCCTTCTGTCTTCCTGAGAAAAATATAAATCCGTTTTTATCGTAATAACCAACGTCTCCGGAACGAAACCATCCATCGTGAGTAAATGCCTTTAGTGACTCCTGTGGGTGCCAATAAAATATTTCTATGTAATTTGCTTAACTAGCCAAACATATCGTAAAAGATATATACTTCAATACTTCCAGATTTTAGTTTTTGATTACCTCTTCGTGTTTGTAATAATAGGAAAACATATTTGTGCTCTTAATGCAAATTTCTCCGTCTTTGTTAGGACCCAAAGGCACAGTTCCCGTTTCATCTCTAATTTGTACCGACACTCCACATAGAACTTTTCCTGTTGAACCAACGGGAAGATCTATAGAGCGTTTAATATTAGAAAATTGTGTTGGAAAATTGTGTTTTGCATAGAAAAATGTATTAGTTAAACAAAATTAAAATTAATTGTAAAAAACAATAACTTTGCTTATGTTCGCAAATTAGGTGGTAAACTTCCTTACTAAATTAATTACCTTTGTGTTGAACCGTAAGGGATATAGAATTCGGCTTGTGTGCAGTCCCAAAGCAAGGGAGGGTTTCAGTTAGGCCGTAAATCTAAGTAAAAGCAAATTAAAAATACATTTTCCTGGAGAAAGCAAAACGTTGTTTTAAAATCAAAATCGTTGTAAAATAATTTTTACACAAGTTATAGTCTTTAGATTAGTAAAGTTTGCCATCAGATCTGCCTTCTGAGATGGCTTTAGTACAGTTCCTCCAGCAGAAATATTCTTTACAGAACTCTTGTAGATTTTCTCGGCTCTGACATCATGAGCGATCGAAGTCAGAAATGTCGGGAAAGAAAAAACGAAGTCTGGCTGAAATAAAATTCAAAAAATTAATACTTTATATATATAATATAAATAACTATTATAGTTACACTTTTCAACATCTCCTTGCTTATGTATGTATCAAATACGTGAATCTAATGCACCAGAATAAGTATAAGTGTCAAACTGATCATAATTTATATAAAATTGTGTGTTATTTAGCTGAGTTGCAAATTATGTAAAATTGTGTCGTAAATGATGTTTCATTTATATAAAATCGTGTCTTTGCTGATTTTGCATTTATACAAAAACGTACGAGGATGTCCCATAGCTGGTTTTTATATAGTACATAAGCGACGATATGCAGAAATAGCTTTCTAAATAATTATGCAAAATAAAATTAATACTTTATACAAGTCCACAGCCTTGAATACATTTTCGTCAGTGACCCTTGACATTGTCAGAAGTACTGCTCCTAATGGAATTGTGCACATTGTCATCAATGCCCCACTCACATGCGTTCCCTTGCTTAAAAATAAATTCCTCTCTGAAAAATTTAGAGCTTCCAGATTTTTTGCAAGGAAAGCGATAACACTCTTATGTGAATGGACAGCCCCTTTACTTTTCCCTGTAGTCCCACTAGTGCACAAAATAACTGCAGGGTCCTCTGGAGCACATTTTTCTTCAGGGGCATCTGTAATTCCAAAAATTCTATATTGAAACTGAATTTCTTTTATTTGATTTCAAGTTTCTAATTTATTTAAACTCAACCTCTCCCATCGTCCTGGAATAATTCATATATTGAAGTGCAGCCTATATTTTCTACATTTTCTCCAGTGCTAATAATTTCTAAATTCCAGTTGACTCTTTTGGAAACCGAGAGACATAATGGCACTTCGGATTCTTCACATAAAATCCATTTGGCTTCAGCTTCGACGACAGCTTGGAAAATTGATTCTGTTATGCAAAAGGAATTAGTAAAGTATTGGTTAAATTATTTTGCAGCAAATGCTTTTCATTTAATATACGAATAAAAATTTAGTTAATGACAAAATAATATTTTATATAACTATTTATCCCCAAAAATACTAATCGACCAACAAATTACTTATTTTTGAAATAATTTTTAATGAAAATGCATGTAGCATTACTAAGCTAGCCATGTAATTCGAGTTTTAAACTTTTAACTGTACCAAATTAATTGTACCTAATTAAATTGTAAATATATTTTATGTACAAGTCCTGGAAAAATAAGTAATAATTTTGTGAATATTAATAATTTTCGTTGCAAATTATTTTTAATTTAAGGAAAAATCTTTTCTTTCAATGCAAGTTTGTAATTTTGTGGTTGGTTTGTTAAATGTGCCTTAAAAGCCTTTAATAAATACGTTATACCTTCTAATTCTTCAGGGTATACAGAACGAAGGGTCCCATTAGCTAGCCAAACTCCATTAAAGACTATATGCAGTTTAACAATGTCATAACACATGTAGACAACAATGTCTCCTTTTTTCATCCCCCGTTTATGAAATGCACTTGCAACATTTCGGCTCAAAATATCAAATTCTGCAAATGTAAAAGACTCTCCAGAAATTGTGTCTATCTGTGGGACAAAGAACAATTTCCATCACTTTTAATTTCACTTTCTGACCTGACTTTCAATAATTGTGTAACGGAAGTTTTCAATTTGCATGCAATAATTTATTTTTATGAAAAATAATTTTTGACATACTGTCCAAGTGGTCTTTCCGTTTGCTACATGTTGCCTTGATTTTGTAAGTAAATATTCTGGAAGGTTTCCGTCGAATTGAGATTCTGGGGGAGAACAACTTAATGTCAAGTCTTTAACCGTGTGAGTGTATTCAGTGGCCATAATTCCTGTCAAAATGCATGGGGGAATATGATGTAAGCTAAATGCACAGTTTTCTAAAATTAATTATTGTATAAATAATATCCCACTTGTAGCAGGCAGATGCTTAACATTTACTGTTTACATTACACGTGCTTGTAAGAATGTAAATTCTAACTGAATTGAACTTAATCTACAGCTAAGGAAATTAATTAAGCTATATATATATGGGTTTTGACTTTTTGGCGAATGAATGAATGAGTTGACTGAATGAATGAATTGACTTTTTATCATAATTTGATAAGATATTAACAAAGATTAAATGACATACCTACCTAAATAAGATAGCTACAAGGTTTAAAATTAGTATTCAGCATTTTTCTAAGTAGAAATTACATAAATGGTTCAATTAAAAATATATTATTGCAAATATACTACAATAGGTACATTAAATTATATTTATAGTATAATACCTATACTTGTAATTAGAAGAAATATTTCTAGGACATAAGTCACATAAGTCACATAACTTACATAATATCATATATCTTCTGGAAAAGATCTACACTGTGAATTATAATTGCCTGTACTAACCAATTGCATTGCATAATATTGCGTATAGACTTCTCTACGTCACTAAAAATGCATATTACATAATAATATAGTAATAATATATTGTTCCACAATTTTGTGTACATTTTTAATGTCTTTATACACTTTCTTATTTACTAAATATTATAAGTACACATTCACAGGCTATGCATGTACGCAAAATAAATTGTTCTTAGATAGATGGAAAGTTGCTTATACAATAAGCGTCTCTCAGAAAAATATGTTTCATTTCAATAGGAATTTTACTTTAGAAATCTTCATTCTGCTATCAACTAGGTACATAATATGAATTGACATGAAATAATACATAATATAATACATATAATGTAATAGATATGATTTTGTAATTACATTGTTTGATTGTAATTTAAATTAACCTACAAATAGTGAGTATACGTAAATGACAAATAATAAAATCATCTTGTATTTTCAGAAAAATTGTATCGTCATCAGCCACTTTTATTTTGCTGAAGCATCACATAGTTTTTCATTTTATTTCCTGATTTGATTACTACTTGAGAAACTGCACTAGAATGAAGATACTACGGGAGAGTGGGGGCGTATTGAAGAATGTATTCATATTTTTAGCTACCCATGCACTACCCACGTTGAAAATAATGATACCCATTGAATTTTATTTGCTTGTGAACATATATGTACCTATGCATACTTTTAGTTATGCTATTCCTAGCTTTTGTGTGCCATATCATGGACATACTTCCAAGAACCTACTTATTTACTAAAAATATACTTCGCCAGTGTAGGACATTTGTGGAAGAAAAGGTGGCCTGCTGACTAACACTCGTATATTCAATGGCAGAACACGGAAATGGTATGCAGTAAATTTTTGTACATGTGGTACCTAAAGTAAAGCAAAGGAGAAAAAAATAACGTATTATTTGCTCTGCTAATTTTGATTTTTTTAAATTCTAGAATGAAAATGCAGGAAATGGAATCGAGAAAATTACTCATTTATTACACTACAACTGAAAAAATGCCAAAAATATCACTTTTAAGAGATTTTGTAAAAATTGGGTTTACGGGGTCAAAAATTCAAGAATCTCCGAATAAAGATACAAAATAACTGATTTTTCAGTTATCCCTGGCCCTGGCTCCAATTTGGAAGCTAAATGGTATTGATTGTATCACAAATATCAAAATCAAAAATGGGAAAAAGTTTAACTTTTCTCAAATGTGGAAAAATTTAAATTATGCTAAAATCTATTTTCAAATTTTCAAGAAATCAAATAAGCCAATTTCTCCCGAGACCCGAGGGTTCAGTTTAATAAAAGTGAATGCATATCCAAGCACTCTTTATCGAGTGGCAGAATAAGTATAAAAGCTGAGCAGACTCTGACTTGAGGATGCACGTGTAGTTCAGTCTCTTTTCTACTTTTGAATCGGTGTTTTATTTTGAGACTGTTGTGTGGGATCTGTGAGTATTATACAGATTTTATAAATTATTTTTCTCAAGTAGTAATAAACGTTTAAAGATGTTTTATTTTTGATTATTCATATCTATTCACTTAACAGTTGACAGCAAAAATTTGCAATATTGCTTAACGTGCTATTAGATCCTTTACATTTTAGCATTTGTATTTTGTATATGTTTGTCTGAATGCTTCAGTTTGGTCTTTACATTGACATTTCTACACGCATACCTACCTTGTTTATCTACATTTATTGCTCTAGTTTCTGTTAGTGGCATTTAGTTTTCAATTATTACAAGAAAGGGTGGAAACTAGATTTCGTAACGAACCTGTATGAATATATTTCCAGCAAATCACCAGGTAATTAAAAAATTTGGGTAGATAAATAGAAAAGTCTTAGTAGGCATGAATTTATTTTTCAAGTACTATATGTTCGTGAAAAGTGACTATTTCTATATCTATCTATTATTTTCATTTCTTTTGAAATTCAAAAAACAGGGATGCAAAATATTTCATTTTTGTCGCCTATTTATTTCATGCGAAATATTTTGCATGCCATGGAATTCGTCCATACGAAATGTAATAATAATAATAAAATGTGATTTAACAGATATATAAACGCAAAAATTCTACAATGAACACGCTAACAGTATGGGATTACCTTATTTTCATAATTGTGTTGTCAATTTCCGCTGGAATCGGTCTCTACTACCGATTTTCTGGAGATCGTCAGAAAACAATTGAGGAGTACATGTTGGCCAACCAGTCGATGTCCCCGATTCCAGTTGCATTTTCCCTAATGGCAAGTTTCATGAGTGCGATTACAATATTGGGGGTCAGTTCTGAAAATTACATGTACGGGACACAGTTCATGTTCATCAATGTAAGCTACGTGATTGGAACGCCCATCGTGGCGTATTTATATCTCCCTGTATTCTACAAACTAAAATCTCTGTCCGTGTACGAATATCTGGAACACCGTTTTGGAAAACCTACGCGCCTTGTCGCCTCGAGCGCATTTTCCCTCCAAATGATCCTCTACATGGGAATTGTTCTATACGCCCCTTCATTGGCCCTTTCCGCGGTCACGGGACTTAATAAAGTGTTTGCGATTTTAAGTATCGGTTTAGTGTGTACGTTTTACTCAACAATTGGGGGAATTAAAGCTGTTTTGATAACCGACGTGTTCCAGAGTTTGTTGATGTTTGCCGCGGTTTATTGTGTAATTATCCGCGGCGCTATTGACCTTGGAGGCATTGGAAACATTTTCTCTACAGCGAATGAAGGCGGGAGAATTCAATTTTTCAATTTTAGTATGGACCCTACAGTAAGACATACAGTTTGGTCACAGCTGATTGGCGGGATGTTCATTTTTCTCAGTATTTACGCAGTTAACCAGGCGCAAGTGCACCGACTCCTTACTGTTCGGGATTTGAAAAATTCACAAAGAAGTCTCTGGATCAGTTTACCCCTTTTGCTTTTCTTAAGTTTCTCGATCTCCTTGGCTGGTTTGACAGTTTTTGCAAAATATTCGCAGTGTGACCCACTAATTAACAAAAGAATTTGCAGTGGTGATCAGCTGTTACCACTATTTGTCGTTGACTCCCTGAAAGATATTCCTGGACTTACGGGACTATTTATCGCGGGACTTTTAAGCGGATCTCTCTCGACTGTGTCTTCTGCAATAAATTCCTTAGCTGCTGTAACCTGGGAAGATTATATTTGTCCAGTTTTAAAAATCATGGACAAAAAGCCGTCACAGCTTGTGGCGACCCTGACAAACAAATTCCTTGCACTATTTTATGGGATAATTTGCATAGGAATGGCATTTCTTGCAGAAACCTTTACGGGAGTCTTGCAAGCAAGTCTAACTATTTTTGGAGTCGTAGGGGGACCCCTCTTGGGGTTATTTACTTTAGGGATGATGTTTCCTTATACAAGTCAAAAGGCTGTAATTCCTTCATTTCTGTTTGCATTAAGTTGCGGATTGTGGATGGGTTTTGGGGGTCCGAAACCTCCAATATTGAGACTTCCAGGAGGAACCTCTTGTGCAAATGACACTGAAGTTTATAATGTGGAGATCCAACTGGAACTGGAATGTAAACAAAGCTCAAGTCTTAACGTTCTAAAACCTCCAGAAGAATATTTATTCATTTACAGAATCTCCTACATGTGGTACACCCTTATAGGATTTTCCCTCACAATTGTTATGGGGGCCATCCTCAGTCTGTGGTATCCCCATCATGGAAAAGTCGACTCTTCTTTATTGAGTCCTGCCTTAAATCGAGTTTTTAAATCTCACAAGAAAAATCAAAGTATTAAAAATAGCAAACAAAATATATTTTTACGTTCGTCCGGGAATAATCAACTTGTCGAAGATGCTACAGTTCTTGAAAATAAAAATGATACAGAAGCTCTGTGCAACGTGCAAAAGTAGACTTAAGATTTGTCAGTATTTTTCAAATAACAATATGTATATCTCTTACAGCAAGTGTGATTCTCATTAAAAATCTATTTTCTCTGCCTTTCCTGTCTCAATAATTGCTGTAGGTACTTTTAATTTCAAAATACGCATACCTAAATAATTTAACCTTCTAAGGAACTTCATACGTTATTTGTAGGTGAATATTTTAAATATACAAATATTTATACTTGTACTACATTTATACTAGTTACATGGATATATTTAAGTAATAATATTTACTTTCCAGTTCAGCTCAATTAAAAATCTTAACATAAAAAATCTCCTCAATTTTGCCATGTGTTATGATTATATTTACAAAATGCACGTATTGTGTATTGTGGATAAAACGTTTATTAGCTTATAATCACAGTTTTTCATTTTTGCATCCGCAGATAGATATGATTTGATATACCTAACTAATGTACTGTATGGTACAATTAGTGAACAATCAGTGGTTTAAATACTTTTCATTCTGGAAGAGGCATTTGAGAAACGAGAAGGCGTGTGATCTTTCCACTGGAACCCTTTGGAAGACTTGGTACACAATAAACTCCCCCTCGCAAATGTTTGTATGTTGGAAGATTTTCTAAATCACATCATAATCATAATATAATTACAATTAACATTAATAATTATATAATATTTCCTTAATAAAATGCATTTTACTTAGAAGATTTAGTTAAAATAACATACCGTGGGCATATTCCTTAATTTCCTCCGCTGTGGTCCTGGATCCTAATTTCAAAACGACAAATGCCCTTGGCATTTTTTCACCATCAGGATCGTTAACTCCAATTGTACACACATCGGCTACCGAAGGATGTTGGCCAATAACTTCGTCAATTGTACTAGGAGATACCTTAAAATTAAATAATAAATAAATATATTAAATATAGTTCCAGAATCTGAATCCGAAAAGCCTGAAAGAGTTTAGGGCTCCTGAAATTGGGGGGATTGCTGCCTCATACAATTATTATAATAAATTAAGAGGGTAGAATTTTATACATGATGGGCAAAACACTTGAACATTTCCTTCTGTCTCCCCGTAAAGAATATATATCCGTTTTCATCATAGAATCCCCTGTCTCCAGTTCGAAACCATCCGTCGCTAGTAAATGCATTACGTGTTTCCTAATTGAAAAATTAAAAAACCTTATAATTTACTTTCTATTGAATTTGTAGCCCACTAGTTAGGTTTAAACCCGTGTGTATGACATCACGGGCTACTGGAACTGGAACTCTTTGTTTGTTTACCTCTTCTTGGCCCCAATATCTTAAAAACATTGATGTGCTTTTAACACACAACTCTCCATCTTCATTGGAGCCGAGGATTTTAGTTCCAGTGTCGTCCCGTACTTGTGCGGAAACTCCCAAAACGACTTTTCCAATTGTTCCATAAGGGAGATCTTAATAAACACAAATATTGTTAAAATCGACCCAAATAATTTAACGCTAATATTTCTTCTATTAAAACCCGGTATTGTCAAGGAATAACATTATAATTGAGTAAAATAACAAAGTAAGTAAGTATCTTTTACGTTCATTTAAATACAGTTTATAAAATAATTTAACAGAATATTAGGATTTTTACTTTGAAACTGGACGATTTGAGAAGACTGGGTGCTCGGTCTGTATGTAGTTGCTATTAAGGATACTGATTCAGTTAAACCATACATCTGTAATATTTAAAAATATATTTTATTAATGTGATATCGAAATATTTTCAAAAACAGAACTTTTAAGGAGTATTAATTAATTACTTACGTTGGAAAGATAGTCCAAGTTGTAAAACCAGAGTTTGAGATCCTCTTCAAAATCAGGTTTCAAGTGCGTCCCTCCAGACAAAATAGACTTCACGCTAGATGTATCAATAGTTTTTCCTCGGGCTTGTGTTCCAAACGCAATTAGGAATGTCGGGAAGGCAAAAATAAATGTTGGCTAAGAAAATTATTAAAGTATTATTAAAAATTATTTTACTTAGATAAAATAGTTTAAAAATAAAAATAAACTGTCTTTGCATTTAAGTACTTTATATTTTTCAACAGCATCAAAAACGTTTTCGACTGAAAGTCTTGACATGGTGACTAGTTCTGCTCCTGACACTAACGAGTACAGGGACATTATTGCCCCACTAACGTGAGCACCTTTGGAAACATACAGGGCAGTTTCCCCCAAAGCGTAGTGAAATGCTAACTTTGGCCACATGTTCACTAAATTCCTGTGTGAATGAACAGCTCCTTTGCTGCGTCCTGTTGTTCCACTTGTACACAATATGATTGCTGGGTCGTCGCAGCTCGTTTCCAAAGCAGGGCAATCTGCAAAACAAAATGTTCATAAATTTCATCTATGGCTTATATTTAATGGCACCCCAAAAATACTTACTTTACCCCAAATATTTATGCTTACTTTCCCCTAAATATACTAT
>JAQFYC010006409.1:0-12260 GCA_034694165.1 Tomocerus mixtus | reverse complement strand
TTTTTTATCATCATTAAATGACTCGAAATTAATAAATATGCAGGTATGATGTTTTTATGTGGCAGATTTAGCCGCTTACTGCATGGTCTATCCTTTTTATTGCATAGTTTTTCACATGCTTATAAATTCACTTAGAACCCCAGTCAAAAGCACTAAGGAAAGAAAAATGAGGAGATGCGTGCGGAAACGAAGGGTTTACTTTTGCTTTGGTCTAAATAATTAGCCATCCTTTCAAAATACTTGCATTTATATGCATTCTTTGTATATTTAATGTATAATATTAAATTTTTGCTTGTATATGTTATTCAGGCAAACACTGGGCTGCATTACATTCTCAATGACATCCGCCGTTGGTTAGGACCATATAGAATGAATGTTGATGATAGTTTGTTGTTATTGTTTACTCGTGTGAAACGCGCAATGGTCAATTCCCCAAACGTAAACCAATCCAAGAATAATAATTTTACACGAAACATCAGCAATTTTGTAACTGAGAGCCTTGTACCTTGTACCATACACACAAAGAAATAATAACAGTAATACAGTAAATGTGCATAAAGTACACAAACTAAGCTTAAGAACTGTTTCAGTCGAAATACAATACAATACAATATAATACACGCTAGATTTTGATGAATAGAGCTCATTACGTATTTGCTCATTTGGATACATCATGCAAGTAAACAGTTGAGTAACTTTTCTACATACATATTTATGTAGCTATCAATAATATTATGGATTTTATGTTAAATGGCCATAGTCCATAGTGCACTGCACCCTATCTTATACTATAGTTCAGTTCAGTAGCTGAATTAAGAGGGATATGCTGCATTATTATCAGTCAGTGGGCCTATCGTTCCTGAACTTCTTTTGTTACTTTCCTGCGGACAAAGGGCGAGGGGGACAAAAACGGACTGAACTGAACCCAAATATGAATCTGCTGATGACACACAAATGAAAATGGGTCGCACTGCATAACACTCACTCAAAATCAGATACTCGTACATATACATACACATAGTACATATAGAAATATTATTATAGCATACCAATATAACATATCTTCTCCGTAAAATCCTTATCATTCCAATACTAATTTATGGAATATATGTAACAGTCTAATGTACTGTATGAATGAATTGCATATTCACAGATTTAGCATTAGACTCCCTGAATCCTTATAGATAACTGTGGCCGTTCTTAACACCCGCTTTTTAGCTTTAACATTTTAACTTGCTTAATTTATTTTGTGTTCTTTTAATGTTAGTCTTTATACTTAACTTTATCTTTATACTGTAGTGCTCATCTTTATAAGATTTTGTATTGAGTATAAAAAAATTAAAAAAACTGAAATTGTTCAAAACTATATACCTAGCTAAAGAGACATAAAGGGAATTGTGCATACGTAGTGCAAGTGCAAAATGGATCGGATAATGAAAAGGCATGTTAATAGTGTCTGTCGGGACTTGGCTTAGTGAAACGCAAGTTTCGTTGATTTGTACATACGTAAAGGGAGAATATTTTCTCTTGCATTATACTACAGAGATAAATAAAAGGAACTGTAACAGGCACGCGACCACATCCATCCATCAGAAAATTTACAGCTCACTGACTTAACTGCAGTTTACTATCTTCCTCATTATCTCCGATAGGCAGTTCCGTGGTTTTCATACTCTGCTTGTCGGCGTTTGGCTTTAAGTTCTTCTGCAGATACCATGATACATTGATTTCGATTCTTCTCCATTAACATTAGGATTGGGACGGAACAAAAATCAAAGGACAAGACATTATATCAATGCTATGCCAATGCCAACCTGAAAAATCTTGAATTGAAGAATTTTACTTTACTACGTATTGTATTATACAGATGTGTTGTTCACCATTTAGTTAGCAGTGATATGTATAAAATGATATCAGATCACTCATCCGCTTTCTAGTTGACTAACTACAGTTTATTTACGACTACGACTGCATCCTTATCCTTTCTGAATTCAGCATTAATTGCAGAATCATCCTCCAAAAACTCTGTTTATGAAAATTGTATACAAATCCATTAAGAATTCGTTAACAAATTCTAAAATTTTTAGCAGCGATATCAAACTTACTTCATATATATTTGCTAAGCGAGACGTAAAAATAGGAAGAGAAAAAAGTTGAACTTTTGGTTAATTTTATACGTAGGGGAATATTACAGAAGTACCTATATCCAATAGAAGACAATAATAAGTCAATGCTTTTTAATGAAGTACCCCCATAATAATATACCTACCTAATAAACCTCTAATCCTAAAACTATACACCACAAATGAAAGAAGCTTCTGAATTCCTGCTTTAACTACTGAATTACTAATCCTTATACTTTGTTGAGGAGTCATCGAACCCTGTATGTATCCGTATCCCTATCAAACTTTAGCTAAAAACTTATCAATTAAAAAATATCAAGGCTGCGGCTGCAATCAGTTTAGCTATAGTACTATAATTATAATCACAATAACTAGCAATAGTTCTTCTGCCTGTTCGATATTCTGATGAACTTTCTTTTTCAACTCCCAGTGAGAATGTGTAAGCTGATTAAATTGATTTTCAGCTGTTTAGTCACACAAAAAACAACTTCCTCTTAAAATTTAAAGTGTAATCCATCATCTCTTTCAACTATTCCATCATTCTAAATTTTAGCGTGCAATGGCAACTACAATAGTACAAGTTAAGCAATTGCATCTCCAGTCATGCCAATGCCAACTACCTAAATGGATCTCATAAAGATTTATTTTAACGGTTATATACATACATACTACATATATACATATATCTACAGTGTTTTATTAGTATTAGTAAAGCAGATCAGCATCCAAACACTTTTCAGCTAGCAATTTTCGTAGTAGTATGTAGTGACAGAGTGGAACTGGAAGTACCATACCATAACGAGCCGATTCTCAATCAAATCCGATTGAATTACATTAGATTTCAATTCAATGCTCACCAATGCTATTCTAAGGATTAGGTTTCACTGAGGTTTAAAAATAAGTTAGCATGGAACAATCCCAAAAATAAAGTGACAAGGAAAGAATGAGTGTGGTGTGCTTGGTGAGGGTGCCCGGCCTTGCTTTGTTCACATACTATACAACTTTATTTAGGGACCGTAGGACTTTAGGTTGAATTGAAGGTACTATTATATAGTAGGTGCTGGGATACAATGAGAAATAAGGATTCATGTGGTCCTCGACAAACATGATTCACTCATTAGACTTTTACAAACGATATTGTCAAAGAGATATATTCCTCATAAGCACATCAGGGGCTTCTGCTCATTCACTTGTGTAGTAAGTAGTGTGATTGCATGTGATGATGAGCACAGTTTCAATTGAATTGATCACTCACATCGACATCACACACATTATAGTTTACAATTTTACAATCCAATCTGCCTCATTTATAGCTTAACATACTCATCCTTACTAAAAACTTCACATATGCACATACCCATATAAATAATCCTGTATTTCTACATGAAAGTATACTTAGTTACTTACACACAGCATTTACAATATATTTCTGCCACTGACATCAATTTTATACGCATACTTACATCAATCTTCTATACGTGGTGAGTTCTTACAATTTACAATGTTATACTCGGTGCAATTCTGCATAGTTGATTAGTAAACTCACTCACATTTGCATTTTATAAGAATAGAAAGGATAATGGGTAGCATATCTAATGAGAATCAATTCAAGTCAAGTGAGACAGAAAAGAAATAAAAATTAGAGTCGCTCTTTTTACTTGATAAATTAGTAGTAGGTTAGAATTTTTAGATAAGTATGTAGATACATATAAGTTCCAAATTCATTCACTGGAAAAACTTACGATTAGTGACGACTGCTGTATAATTTATGTACAAAATTTTAGGATAACACTGTATCTGCATTCTGCATGTATCCATCCACACATATACTAACATATACTAAATTTCCAAAAGTGTATTTCATATTCTTTAAGTACACCGACTATATAAAAGTTAAAAAGCCATGCCAGTTTTAATTGCAGCCCCTGTCCTGTTAGCAGGCGAGATAGACAACATTTTACTGGAAGAAGTGACATATTGTCAGTATGGGAAAGAATATGATGGATGGGAAGTCAGGTTGTGATGTAGAACAGATAAGTAACTCTGGCAGCACGTATAAGATAAAGACAGCGCAGCAAATGTACTATTTATTATAGATATTTTCCCGTTTGTATTATAACATTATTTATTATTACATAGTATCTCTAGCTAGAATTATATATTACATACTACATACTAAATATATACACATTCTTGAAAACTGCAACTATGCATCACACTTTTTTGTATTTTACGGAAATGTAACAGTTATTTTTACTTCGTAATGCAAATTACATTTTTTAAACACAGAATTTACGGTAATGAATCATTTTGTATTTTGAAACATGTCACTGATCGTTTATTATTTCTCACATTCATACTTTGTGTATATATATAAAGTTGTAGATCGTAGATTCTTGGTCGATAAATTGTAAATATATTTTATATTCCCTTACTAGGTGATTTTACTATGTACCTACTTAATACCGAATTCAGCTTTTAACCACTTTTTAAATGTATTCTATAGAATAAGTCAAATAGATTTCTTTTAATTACTTTTATCATGAAATATATCAGCTACATTGTGACACAAGAAATTTTTACTGAATATTTACACACAAATCATTAAAATGAATGCGGACCATATTGCTGGAGGACCGGCTATAATAATTACAACTGTAAGTCTGGCTATTTAAGTAGTAATTGTCAGAAAACTTTGAAAATTATGCAACCATGTAGATATTTTAGTATCATAAGTATCCTCAGTGTAAGCATCTTTCACCTTTCACAAACCTTTCACCAAGGAAGTTATTAGTATAAAATTATCGTAAGGGATTATTAGAATCATATAGGAGATTGTTTCTGTGCTAATATATACAGATAGAATATTCCAGGTAATAATTTAGACACGAGCAGTAAGAGTCTTTGCGGAACTTGCCACAAATAATAATTAACCCGATTAACTCAGTTAGTAAGTCATCTCCTTACCAATTACGACTTCTGGGCATACCTTTACAGTTGGAGGATGACCAGACTTCCTCTCTGGAAGATAAAACCAGTATGATATAGATTGAAGCAGCTATTAAATATAGTTTTGGTTAGTGCTAACTTTTAGATGTATTTAATACACCATACCACATAATATTTGAAACAGGTACCTCCTTACAGTTTCCAACTACATATAGTAAAGTATAGTAATTATTAGATTTCTACAGAATGAATCACAGACTCATCTCATCCTCTACGTAATAAATACTTAAAGCTAAGTATAACTTCTTCCTAACCAAATGAACAATATTTAATGTTATCATGTTCAGTTAATTAGGCACTCCCCATGCAAACTATTATCTTACCAGATATAATTTGACCAAGAATTATTTAAGGATGCTTCTCGTTGATCATTATTGTGTTTACTTATAGTATACCAATCAGGAAGTCCTAAATATTAGTAAATAGCTTGTGGTAGCTATGTACTAATAGTAGATAGTTATTAGAGAACAGAGATTGCGGTTTCATTCGCATGGCTTCCTTTTGCAAGCCTTTGCCTATTCTCCGTACTATTTACTACACTAAAACCAAGACTAGTTGTAAGTAAGCTACCAAAATTCATACTGTTGTAGATGAAATACGACTTGAGATGTACAGAACATTTGCCTTGCTTACAGCTTTGCAGACAACAACATTATTATTATTAAACTAATAAGTAGTGTAAATACCTACAGAGGAAATTGCACTCTCCGGTCATTAGCAATTTCTAATTCCTTCCCAATCTCTCGGAAATGTAGCGAGTTCGTTTCTAGAGCTTAATTTCGATAGTTATGAAGTGCCTACTACATACTACATACAAGGGGCAGTAATAACTACATTAAATTTGTAGATCTCCTGATAAGACTACAAACCTCTGATTATATCCTCAATAAGTTGTGGTGTGGTGCGAAATGCTATTAGCAAATGTAAGTACTTCGGGCAGTGTAGCCTAAATCTGATGATCCGGCGAAATATCTGTTCTATGCAAAATAAATACACTATTTCTAATGTAAAATATCTTCTACCTAAGTAAGTACTCGTCTACATAGCTTAGGTAGTTCTAGTTACTATAAATAAATTAATTTCATAGTAACTTTTGTAATGAACCAAATCAAGAGATATTGTTATCATAGAAAATATCATAGAAAAGTACTCCAATTTGTGCAGACTTGACTTTTAGCAGTAGCTTTGCTATTATTACTTATACATATATACATAAAGGAAATGAGTACCCGAATATTGCATGGTACATTATTGTAAAGAGAAGTTAGTTCACTCGCATTCTGTTCGAACTCGAACAGAGAGCGAAAAAGATTATTACTTTCTCAGCCTGAGGTTCAATTCGGTTCTTTAATACATGACACACCGAAAACAAACCAAATTCCGGAATTCGAAGAGTAGATATCTATGTATGTGTATATAAGTATACGACGACAACGGCATGCCATCCGATACCACAAGTAACACAGGTTGAGGTTAGTGCTTTTCATCTTTGGCTTTGCCTGGTGTCCTCTGTAGCCAGAAGTCGTATGTACATACGTATGTATGTAGTAGACGATAGTCAAGTCAGGTAAACTCAATTGGATTTCTCAGGAAACTAACGCAAGGAATGAGATGATGAGATGAAACTCTTGTTCCTAAGTCTTTCCTTAGTTAGTTACTTTAGTTAGTTACTTACTTCCGCATAGAATAGAGCCGAACAGAAAATACTCATTAAATTCTCCCCGCACGTGTACTGTATCTCCAGTAGTAATATAGGTAACTTAAGGTGAAGGAAGGTAAGAGTGAATGTAATGTCAAGTCAAGGCAAAATACATTTTGCTCTTATTGTTAGTTGATCAAGTTACCAACTATCTTCCTGACTTCCTTCCTCACTTAAGTTTTGCCAAAGAAAATAAAATTTTCTTCTAATAAGTAATAATATCCAAAAGTAAAGTAAATTTTAGTCTTCGTTGCTAGCAAGTTGTCACATTGCATTTCTTACAGTCTACAGTAAGTAGAAATATAATATCTAGAAGAAGGGGAAGGAACATGTTACATATTAGTTTTATTATATAAACTCTAAGAATGACTTTTCGTGTCGTCTGTTCATTTCTCTATGGATAATATCGATTTTTATACAATGAAATCTCTAAACTATAATTAAATCAAATTCTACTTATGATTTGTGTGGAAATTCCAGCGATATTTCCTTAAAGTACTATACGTATTAGAAAAATACCCGTCCTAACGGACGACGGTCCTATAAAAATATAAAGCTTAAGTATGACTAATCAAAACTGGATCATTTCATTTATTTATTTTTTTACGTATTTACATATTTATTATATTCCGTGTGTGATTAGTAACTTATGACTTAAAATTTAGATTGAGATACTCCATTTATGACTCTTAATCATAATTTGTTTGTATACTTTTAGGTTATAAGATATAGAAAAATATAATATGAATGTAATGTATTTTGTAATGTACATAAAGCGACGTGTTCTCATTTTAGTACAGTTAGTTTGTGTACTAATGTAGCTACTATCTGTATTTCCCTTGTTCTTGCTACCCCAAGACAAAAGAGATAAAAGAATGAAAGAAAATCTGGTTTTTCCTGAGTAGATTTCACTGCAAGTGTTTCCAGAGGAGGAGGATGCATGTGGAGCTAGAGAGATCAGATCAGATATGATGAAGCTGCAGTCTGTGCAAAGAATACGAGAACATTAGTCCACAGAGTTTCTAATGTTGTGTAATGTTATGTAATGTAAGAGTGTTCGAATGTAACTTGGCCATGTGTATGTATAGTGGGCTCTCTTTAAGCACACTTCCTCAAATTTTCACATATGTATTCCATAACTGAACTACCTATATATTATTACAAGTATGTACATTACATACAAAGACAAGAAAGACACTTTAATACTTATCTATAGATAGTACACTTACTTTAGAAAGGAAATACAGAGGAAACACAAAATGGACTTGGTCTTATCTTTAGTATACGTTGTTAGGTTAAATTCAAGTTGGACTTTCTTCTTCTTATACAGAAGTATACTGTGTCTATGTATATAAGTATAGAATTTAGTTTTTCGGCTTAAAGTCTAGGGATAGGGATTCATTGGCAAATTGCAATATCATCTGCCTCCACTTTCACTTGAGAAATGAAGCAATTGTAGGGAAGTGAAAGTGGAGGAACAGATGTGCAACATTTTCACCATTTTCTTACACTGTTACTCTCTTCAGAGTCGAAAACCAAGTTAAACCATATGCTAGCATTTCTCTTCATATGTTTCAGATGAGTGTTACTTATCTACTTAGGTAGACTTTGGAAATCTTATACTCATCTCCTTAGTTTCTACTTTTACTAAGGGAGATTTCTTAATATTGACACTTGGTAGATAAGTATAGACACATTATATTATGTACAAATACATACTACATGTGAGACCTGGGATATGTAAGAGATAATAAGACCCAGGCGGCAGAAATGCCCAGGAGGATTATAAATTAGTCTGCTCCCTAATTCTCCACAAGATTAGTACGTTTGATATGCCCTCATTAATCATAATATTACACTAATGTAACAAAAATAAAAATTTAATACCATTTAATATATAAAGCTTTCCTGCAGATTTGATATCAATATCTACTAATATTTATGCAGAATTAAAAATGGTAATAACATAATTCATTTACATTCGATGGCTACCTTGATCGAATTAATTTTTAGATTAATTTTAACCTTTGATTTTAAACTGCAGAATTCTCATCATCACCGTATAAACCGATTAGAATCTCCTGGGGAATCAGGTTTTGGTGGGCCAAAATTGCCCTCTTGCTCTTCTAGTAAGTCTTATTACCGTAAGGGTCTCCTTACTTAGGACATATATGTACTATACTGGAAATTTAAATCCAAAATAACAGTACCATTCCACTGTTTCTCGATTTTTGGGTGCGAAAGAAGTGTAATAAGATAGAATTCTCTGCACAATGTGTAAGCAAGCACTTTGTATTCCTTTCACTTTACATAGCTTGGCTGTGGATCACTTTCTGTATTCTGTACTATTAGGTATTCTTCGTTGACAACATCCACAGAAAAATGTATTTCTCTCTTAGATAGTTTCTCTCTCAATTTGTTTCGTATTCATCATTACTTTTTCGTTTTGGCATAAAGAATGTTAATCTCGTGGTAACGGCTTTTTGCTACTGTTATTGTGGATGCTTTCTTTAAAGTGGCAAATATTTATGTACATAGCATGCTATCTTTTCTTTTAGAACGTTGACGGATTAATCGGTGCTAGTATTTAAGATATATTAAGCCAAGCAACTGATCAATATGGAGTAATCTACCTATAAAAAGATTTGCTAATTTGCAATTCATACTTTAACATATAAATAAGTGTAATAAAAAATTATTTATCTATTGCGAAAATTAATTTTCTTTATGTCTGCGTTTCTGCTTTCATAACAAAGCAGTTTTAGTTATTAGTGGTACATGTGCAAGTATTATATTGTACATACATAAACTTAGGATTACTTCTTAAAGAAAGTTCTGCCATAATGTTGTATTAGGAAGGATATAAGTATTAACTAATATTTATAGTCGTTAGTACTGCTTATAAGAGAGTATAAGTTATAGTGAAATAGTTGGCAGCAGTTGTCTTCTCCTAAATAGAAGCTTCCTTCATTTTTGTTCGCTTCCATTCTTTGCGTGGAGAAAATGATCTTTTTGACCACGAAGATAATCTAATCTCTGAACGACAAGGGAAATGAATTTTTCCTTCTTTTTGCCTTTTGGGCTTGGGGAAATAATTAAATTAACGTTTGTGTTTTGAGGGGGTAAAGATTTCTCCTTAACTTGGCTGTACTGTAGTTCTATTGTACTTTCCTCGGCTTCTTTTACATCTTGCTTTCTGTTTGTCCTGACCTGGCTTCAGCTTGACTTGACTCTTACGCTCTTACTTTCCCCGCAAATCATTTACTTTTGTTTTGTTGTTTTGCGGGAATCGTCTGGCCTGGCCTGGCTTGACGAGTTGGAGTTGCACACATTTAAGTCGTTACGTCTCTTTACTACCTTCAGACAGATATACACTGATATATTTATTGTATTGCGCTATTATGTCTATGTCCATATATAGTTTGTTTCATTTTTCATATGAATATCTTGATGTTCTATGTACATATATAGGAAATACAGATATAAGTGCAACTGGTTTGGTATGTATGTTATGTTCTTATGATACATATTTATGTAATATTTAGTTTAGTTAGACGATTAGGTTGGATCTGGATGTTATGTAACAAAACATAACATATTGTATGGATGCAGTTAACCGAAATGATTAGCTAACTTTCCCTTTATCTAACTAACAATAACTTTTTATAGGGACGTGGATTAGTATTTATGTCTTTTATGTGTACCTCACTAAAACTTCCCTCAAGCAAACCCTCACTTTCTTATTTACTCTTCTACTGTATGTAGGCATAGGTAGCAATATTTGATACGAGGAAAGTATTTCGAATAAAAGATTATCTAAAAAATAGCAGTTAATACATGTTTGTGTATAATAGAGCAGATAAGTAAGTAACTAAATCAGAAAGAGGTACTTTTGGCGTATTTATGTATGCGTACATCCAAAAGTAAAGAAAATGTTGCAAGTCTAATCTTAATACCTACGTTATTAGCTGAAATAGACATCTTTAAGATTGGAATTCCCAATTTTTTGCAATACTTTTACAGATGTATTGTACTGCGGAAGATTTTCCGAGAAGATTGGAATATTTGGGGTAATTTCCTAAGCAAATTTGCAATTGCAAGATATTTTGTATGTTTATCACTGTAATAAAAGTAAATAAACAAATCAGAAGAATTATTTCTGCTCCAGTTTACTGTGTTTACGTTTATTTGGGTTTTTCAAGGATTCAGGGATTGTTAGAGTCATTATGGCTGAAGGACAATACAATGGTACATTGTAAAATAACAGTGATACTAGAACAAAATAAATAGTAGCAATAACAACATCATCTTCATGTATTTAAGTCTTTATGGCAAGTCCAATAAGTAAGGTGAGCAAATAATGAGAGTTGAACTGAAAGAGCTCGTTAAATGTAACATAGGCATTTTTGAACGTGATTCTTTTACGAAGTGTTCATAAGGATTTTGTAGAACGATTTATACAGTTACGAGTGCAGAGTTTAAGAACCAAGAA
Source organism: Tomocerus mixtus (assembly GCA_034694165.1). Taxonomy (NCBI): domain Eukaryota; kingdom Metazoa; phylum Arthropoda; class Collembola; order Entomobryomorpha; family Tomoceridae; genus Tomocerus; species Tomocerus mixtus. Next base: position 937 of record JAQFYC010006409.1, on the reverse strand, counting down.
TCTTTCTAACGATAAGTACACAAACAGAAAGAGTAAGTTAGCTAAGCTCAAAGACTAATAAATGTTGCTCGGAAGAAATCGTTTTAGTTTCACAACACAATCACTTGAGCCATAATTGGGATTTTTGATGGATCAAGTAGGCCAAGCTTTTACTCTGATTGCCAACTACTAATACTTACTAAATGCCCATTTATCCATCCCAGTCTCGCTCAAAGCCTTTCTTTACTTTTCCTCGAACTCAATCTCTACTGTATTTAGTACCTAAATGCATTTTGACCTTATACACTCCCGAAGCAATTTTATAGCTTCACTGATGCGATGTTTCCTCTTACAATTAGTCATTTTTCAAAGAATACACTAATTTTTATTGCTCCATTAGTTTTACCATGTACAAATATTTCATCCATGGGCTTATAGTGTATTTGCTCCTTAGTTTTTCCTGAATGTACAACGTACAACAGCAATAAATGTCATAACCGAGTCCAATCATCATAAAATTAATCTTGTCTGAGCTCCAAGGAATAATATTGGCGTGACCTGGAGAAATATACCTTTCATTCTTCTGAAAATAAGTTTACCTTTTTATATCGATGGATTTTGAACTCATATATCGAGCAAATCATTCATAATTTCATTTAACGTCTCATTTTCTGCATTTTCCAATTACAGATTTACATCTGGAATCTGGAGTCGTGCTGGCAAAACTGATTAAATAAATAAATGCTAGTTATTCTAGAGCTATGCGATTTACATTTAATTAGATTATCAATTCTGCAGTTTATATAAACGGTAAACGTATTTAATTGCAAAGATCTACAGTTTGTGGCTGTAATGTAAATTGTAAATACAGATAGAAACTATAACGGAAACAACTTAATGAACTATTAAGTGAGTGCTTAACTTTGGCATTAATCTTTGCATGACAATGACAAGGTGA